>UCOH01005953.1:0-27000 GCA_900474275.1 Synergus japonicus
ATATATATATTATAATTATTATTATATATAAAATAATATTAATAATTATAAATACAATCAAAATCAAATTAATATAGTATAAAAGACCGTTATAAAATCACACAATTACATCAAATAAAGCGAAATGACGAAGATGTTATGTCCTGAAGAGGATTAGCATACCCAATTTTCTTAATAATTCTCATTTTAAGTTCACGCTAATGAACTCGGGACGAGATCAAGCCAAAGAATTATATACAAATTTCACACAACAATCTTTATTTAAGGGACTATGCTAGTTTCTCGGACGAATAAAACAGCAATTTTTGAAGATTTAAAAGAAAAAGAACTACACGTGTAAGGGCATTGCATAAACGAACTTCGAAATTTGTGTGCCTACACCAGTGGGCGTTTCTTATGTATCGAAGTATCTGATTGGTATAGACAATATGACTGTACGAGAAATGACAAATAGATCGTAATATCACGCCGGGAATATTATAATTTATGCACAACTCCGGCATTGATGGAAAATTCGAAGGTGTTAGAGAAAATTCTATAACTTCCAACTATGCATCTGTAAGAAAGAATTCCGTGAAAGATTACTTAAAAATCCGTGTTTTGTAGTAGAAGTTGGTCGAAACCTCAAGCATACCATCGGAAAATGATATCATCTAGTGACATCTATCATGTGAGTACGCGAGTGATATACATTTTCGGTCAGTAACATATGTCGCTGCTCTTGCTACACTGAACGACTGACGCACTATAGATGATGTCAAAACTTTATCACTTTCCGATGGTATGCTTGACGTTTCGACCAACTTCCAATGAAAAATACGGATTTTTACGTAATCTTTCACGAAATTCTTTCTTACAGATGCATAGTTGGAAGTTATAGAATGTTCTCTAACACCTTCGAATTTGCCTTCAATGCCGGAGTTATGCGTAAAATTACAATATTCCCGGAGTGAAATCTAATCTCCCGCGCAGCCATATTGTCTGCTGTGACAATCTCTATAGATGTCAAAACTTTGACATTTTCCCGATGGTATGCTTGAGGTTTCGACCAACTTCTAATGCAAAATACGGATTTTTACGTAATTTTTCACGAAATTCTGTCTTACAGATGCATAGTTGGCAGTTATAGAATTTTCTCTAACACCTTAGAATTTTCCGTCAATGCCGGAGTTGTGCATAAATTATAATATTCCCGGCGTTAAATTTTGATCTATCTGTCATTTCCCGTACAGTCATATTGTCTATACCAATCAGATACTTCGATACATAAGAAACGCCCACTGGTGTAGGCACACAAATTTCGAAGTTCGTTTATGCAATGCCGTTAATCTTTCTAAAAATTTTGCAGTATATTGTAAACGATTTTACGTATTTATCATAAAATTTTTGTCAAAAAATATTCATTGGAAGCGGAGGTACAAGGCGAACCGCAAAAGTCCTTTAAAAAAAGTTGAAATACGAGTAACGGTGTCGGCCATGCCAGGTGCTCGAAAAAAAAAATCTTTTTAGTAAACTGCATGAGTTTCTCTAGAGGATGGACCTCTAGCTTTTGAAAATATTAAAATTATAAAAATGGCGTAATTTTAAAATAAAATTTCAATTTTTTCTTCAAAAAACGCTCGTTTTTTGTTTATAAAAGTTGTAATTTTTTATATAACAAAAAGTTGGAGGTCCATCCTCTGTAGAAACATATAATAAAGACATATACTAAAACATATAATAAAATAAATATAGTAAAAATTTGAAGTCGATTGGATGATTAGTTTTCAAGCTACACCGTCACCCGATTTTAAAAATACAGTTTTGAGAAAAACGCAATTTAAAATTTTGAGTACTTATTTTTCGGATGATTAGCTATGGAAAAATGCAAAAAAAAAAGATCGATTTTTTGAAAATGAGAAACTAGCATAGCCCTTTAATAATTACAAATTTTCATGTGTAAGAGTGAGACAAAGAGAGACCAAGAGATAGTAATGGACAGCGAGGTTGACAGGCCTGACGGATAGGTCCGGAGTCTGATTTCAATATTGCTGATTTGGATTAACACTGACTTAAACTGATGATTACAGTTCACACTTAGTGGTCGGAACCCGCAGATTAGACTGACAGTTTGGAGGCGCGCACAGGACCGACTCAGTTAGATAATTGAACACCAAAGACTGAAGACTGAAAACTGAAGATTCAAGTCTGAGACTGGCGTGAAATAGACTGATTCCATCCGCGGATTAGACTGACGTAGTAAGGAGGCTCGAAATAGAATGAAGACTGAAGACCGAAGACCGAAAATTGAGGACTCAAGCCTGATAGGAGGCGTGAAATAGACTGGTTGTCATTCGGTTTCTGGGTCCTTTTATATCCGTTTTACCTTCCTGGTTACTATGGAAGTTACTGAAACGGGGTTCCTCGGTTGGTCCTCCGTTTTGTCCTCTTTTAAGATAGGGAGCGAAGGTACATGAGTCATATCTTGACTCCTAATGTGTCTGAAACGAGGGAGGTCGGTTTGTTTGGTTTCTCTCGTGTAGACTCTCACATGTGTTCGAAACATTGGGTTTTTATATTTATTGCTTGGTTATGATCACATAACAAAGATAACTTTAATAATATTATCGCCAGCATTGTAAAAGAAGCATAAAAGAAATTATAAAGAATATCACGAGAATAAATTAATAAACATTAAAGGAGATGCGAATTTAAACGAGATAATGAGATGCGGCGGTACTGACACATACTTCTAGACACTACCTGTCAATTGCGCTTTAATATTCGACGACAGATGACCAGTCAGAATCCGTGATGGTCAAATCAATAGACAGTAATTATTCTAGGACAGCTATCAACGTAAGGCAAGAAAAAGCGTTTCAAGTCTTCGCCGGTCTCCGTTAGATTTCCACATCACTCGCCAAATCAACTCCAAACATCCAACCCAATACAACAGATGTAAAAAGGAAAATAGCCATAATCCAAAAGGAAAACAAAAATGGAATCCAAATCACATAAAAACCAAATGAAAACGCCACGCTGAAACAGACGAAACACCTTATACAACGACCGATCATCTTTTCACAAATAATTATCTCACTTAGGAAATTCAGCGATAAATACATATCTTGTTTAGCTGATATGACCACGAGCGTAGCGCCTTGTGGCTTATTCAATTCGGCTTCCGATTGAAAAAGAACTCTCAATTCGGTGTACGCTCGCTCGTCAGCTAATTTAAATCGCGCCCTGTATTGAATTTATATTGATTTCAGGTTATTGGTCGTTCAGGCTTTTGCACGCATACATTTATACATTTAAGGCTTTCTCCAAGCCAACCAAATCGCTTCAATTTTTTAGTTCTATAAATATCCTACAATTCCTTCCCTTTAAAAAAAAAATGAAAACTTGGGTTTTATTTTATTTTTGAAATTAACTATTTACAATCAAATGTTAAAGGATACTTATATAAAATATTTAACTGTATTTTTGTAGAGTAATGTCTTATCTAATTATTTCTATTCCTTATTCTAGCTGATCTTCTTTTTTCCACAGTTATCGTTGGTTTTGGTTTTTCTAAATTTATTTCTTTTTCATTAATATTGGCTGTTTTTCTAATTTGATTTACGTGTCTTTTCCAAATTAAATCTCCACTTGTTACTTCATAAGTATATGGGCTCAATTTTTTTTTTAATTTTTGCATTAACCCATTTATCATTTCCTTTGTTATATTCTCTAACAATCACTTCTTCCGCTTCATCAAAATCCACTTACCTATTACCAATTGAATTTTTTATATGAAATGCAGTAATTTAAATTTTACTTTTATCTCTCTTCTCAAAAAAAGTTTTGCTTGACTAGATCTCGTAGTTGCATGCGGGATACTACTATAATCCATTAAAAATTTATTTTTTGCTTGATCAAACTTTTTTCCATCGCAAATCTTCTTCTTAATATGTTTTTTTAGAATTTTTTTACAAATTTTTCCGCTGCTCCATTTGTAGCTGGATGATAAGGAGAGGAAAATTATTATTTAACTCCTAAGTTCTTTAAAAATGTTGCAAATATAGCAAAGGAAAATATAAAATTTGATTGTAAATAGTTAAATTCAAAAATAAAATAAAACTGAGATTTTCATTTTTTTTTAAAAAGGGGAGGAATTGTAGGGTATTTATAGAACTAAGAAATTGAGTATTAAATATGTGAAAGGAGATAGAAGTTTATTAGTAAAGGTTAACGTGAAATAGAAGATAAGATATGAAAAGACTGGCGATAGTGAGTGAGTCCGTCTGTAATCGTCTGAGTTCCTGTATACTTGTTCCTTCTAAATAAATATGATTTCCTTCAAAACTTAGTGAGAACTTATTTGCTTTTCTTAATATCTAACACATGTCAAAATATTTTACATCCACATTGGATAAACTATATAGTTTAAATTGGTTTTTGTTAAGACTTTTGCAACAGAAAATGAGCGTTTTATTTTGGTTTCAATTTTAAATTTTCTATTGATTACATAGGTACTCAAAACAAGAAAGGTCTTGTTACAAAAAGGTGACCCATATATCCTTATGTTTTACGGCACGCTGATTCCAAATCTGATGTCCGTTTACCCCCACTAACGTTTTTAGAGTTCCTGAATCTGAATCCGAGGTCCACTTGACCCTATTAAATCATTATCAAGGTCAATTCATGGTCAAACCGGTAAATATTACAAAAAATGGATTTTTGGTTGCAGATTCGAAAAGGATGGAAAATTTTACGTCCAGGTATAATATAAAATATTTTCTTCTCAGTTTTCAAATTTTACATTTTTTTTTCAATTTTACATTTTTTTTTGTATTTTTGTCACCTTTCTTGAAGCGACAATATATAAAAGCACAATAGATGCACAATATTCGCACAATAGGCGCACAATAATCGCACACGGATATGGTACTTCAATAACCCGGTTTACTGGTCACAAGACCTTAGCATAGTTTTACAAGATAGCGGAGAGCCCAACGGCACGGTAAGGAGTCGGATGTTAGATCGATACGGGAAGGGTTGACTTTTGGTGGCAAATTCGCCGGTTTTTAACACAGTTTAATGGGTCTTGACCCTTTGTAATCCAGGTATTTTGGGGGAAATCATGCGGGTACTTGCGTCAGCGGAAGGGTTCCAGGATAATTTTAGCACTCGAGTCCAGAATATGATCTGATACCAGGAATTCTGAGGCATCTTCGGAAGGCTGTCTTGACATGTTTATTGTTTAGTATTTCTGGAAGACACCTTTGGAAGGGTGGTTTGACATGTTTATGATTTGATATATCTTAATAGGTTGGCGCCGGACTTCAGGTGTACTGATTAACAGTTTATTAGTTCTTGGATACGCTGAATAAGACATGGATCAATACTTAGATGCACGTGATCTTTGAGTCTTTATTGTTTTTGTTAATAAGGCATTATGAGTTATTATAAGAAGTGACATGACGTCACATTTATGTCATCATAAATGCCTGATATAGTCAATTGTTTATAAAATTTGTTTATAAAATAAAAAATTATTTATTGTCTTCTATGAATTTAGTTAAAAATCGGTTTCTGTCTATAAATGATTCATATTTAGTGCGAATAAATCTCCATGAATCCATTTTCACCCACTTATTTGTTTATAACAAATTCAATAAATTCTTAAACAATTTCTAAACTATTGGACAACTTTCCTAGATAGTTGCTTCATTGATTCTAGGTATTTGGGATTGAATACAAGTATTTCTCGAAACTCGGTACTCAAAAAACTAATTTCTTTTTTTCTTTTTTGTTATTAAATAAACAAAAATAAAAATTTTTTTTTTAATATGGATCGACAATTTTGTGTGGAATTTCATAAGCTTTAATTTAAAAAAAATGTTTCAAATCGGTTGAGAAATAGCTTCTGAATATCAATTTGTCCGCGAAATTTTGTTTGTAACCCGCTGTGCCGCGCCGTGGCCACTGTATACGCGATTATCTCGGTATGTAATTTTTCAAAAAGGGCCGCTGCGGTGTTCACGATTTCTCAAAAACAATGTCACCTATTAGTCTAATTTTTTTCAGGCAACTTTATTACCATGTTATCTCATACTTGGACAAAGGAATTCCCATTTGAAAGAAACCTTTTTTGTTAGGACTGAAAAAACTGATTTTTCAGACCCCTAAAAATCGATTTTTTCAGAAAATTCATCACCATTTTTTCAAATATACTTATTTGGACTAATTCTTTGTCCAAGTAGAGTAAAATTGTATAAAATAAGGAAAGCTCTTGGTTAGATTGATTGCAGGTGATCCATTTTCGACTTATTATGGACACCGCGAAGGGTGTTTGAAAAAAGGTGTTTTGGCTCAACGGACGTAATGCCAACAAATGTCAATATTTTTCTTTCAAATTTGGGAGAAAATATTTTCAAATATTTACAAATAGATGCGTAGTGGTTTGTTCTTAAAGAAATTTACCGTCTTTGCCCAAAAAATTCGTGAAAAAACCCTTTTTTCCAATAATAAATGTATATAACCCCGTAAGGAGGAATATGCGCAACTTTTGAATCATGTGAGCGTTTGTAAAAAATTTCATAAATAGACTGATATAAAATACAAAAGTAGTATCCAAAAATTGTTTAGTTTAATATAAGTCAGATTTCCGCAAAATTTGATAAATGAAATATAAAATCATTGAATAATTTACAAAACAAAATTTTAAAAGGTTATGATTTCAATTATTATAAAAGACTTCTAATAATATTATTCAATACGTAAATTGTCGTTTTGATATAGATTGTGCTTCTTAATAACATTTATTTATGTTTCTTGCCCGAAAACCTAATATTATTAGTTATTTTATAAATTATAAAATTGGTAAAAAGTGCGAAGAAACGAGGTAACGTTGCGGAAGTCAGTCAGCATGTTGACTTCATAGTAGGCAGCTATAGTATTTCTGAATATTCAAAAGTCGTCTGCTAAATCCGCTATTTATTCTGCTCCAAAGGAACTGCAGGTTGCAACATTGCCACGTTTCTTTAGTTTTATTCGTTTTATTTGTTGACAACTGATTTTTTGAACTTCAAAGTTAATTTATAAAAAATTGAACCCGGGTAGATACCAATTTTTATTTTTGTTGAGACAAGTAAGGTTCATTCTTTAATGAAAATAGTTTTTGGAGTGTTTAAGTTAGATTTTCGAATAGAAATCTTCAGTTATGTGATTCTACTAGGTTAGTTCCATAACATACAATGTTAATGTAAAAGCTTATATATTTTATACCAAGCAGTAAAAAATTCTAAAAAAATTCTAAATGATACGAAATTAATATAACTTTAACATATTTCAAGGGCATTCAAAAATCTTGAATTTTACCTGGCCTATGTTCCTGCTTAACAGCTCGTCGTATAAAAAAAGAGATGAAGATGGTGCAAAGTTTCATTTGTTGCGAATTTTACAAAAAATAAAAAAATTAAATAATTTCTGTCCATTGTGCGTGTTTTAGCTTATAAAAATTAGTATAAGCTACAGAATATTTTCATTTCATTTTATATTCTGCAATAACTGTGTGTTTAAAAACATAACAAATTTAACCTAGTATAGTATATAATGGAGACATGGTCCTTTTAGGGAAGTCATTCCAAAAGTTATGATAAAGAGGACTATTCACATGAAAAAAATGTTTATATCTTATTCATATATTGTCCTAAATTTTGAGGGAATAATTATTCGTATACTTATAACTTAAATATTTATATAAAAAATTTACAATATCTGAGCATAAAAATTATTAAAAGTTATTAGCTGAAAGAAACCATCAGCCACAATTTATTTTAAACTATTGAACATGTGTAACATTTGCTGGTGATTCGTGACTCTCCTCTTGGAAATGTTTTAAATAAATAATTTAGTACATATCCTTTTCTAAAAAAGACATGCATTTCAGACAACTTCACATTGCGTTCCTCATTATGCGTTACCTTCACGAAGGAATAATAAGGAGACCCAACTGCCAGTGGAATGCCTTTCGAAAGTGGAAACAAAAAGTAGATCGAAAAGAACTTTGTTTGAGTGCGCATGTGCGCAGTTGTCCTCTTCCTACTCGTGGGAAAGTGTGCGAGTGAGAAATTTTTTAAAATTGACATTAAATAGAGAGGTTATTAAATATTTAAATCCTTTATAATCCTCGCATCACAACGTTGTTCAAATCAATATAAAAAATCTTTGACTATATATGTATAATATGTAAAAGATCAAAAAGTACATTTTTTAAATATAAGATTCAGATTTAAAAATATTCTATGGTTTACATTTTCGATCTTAGACATCTAGGTCGATATTTTTTTCATTATGTAGGTTTTTTATCACAAAAAATATATTTGGAAGTGATAGAAAAAAAAAGTATTCACTAAATTTATTTCAACGTATGATTATAACGAAATAATAACAAAGATTTATTACAACTTCAACATTTCAAGATAAAAAAAAATTTAATAATATTCTACATACTTACCACTTTTATACTTAATCAACTCTTTTTATATCACTATAAAAATCTAAATTTTGTCATACATCGCTACCGCATGAAATCGCGAAATCGCATAACAAACAAACATAACCTCTCTATCTTATGACAATTTTAAAAACTTTCTCACTCGCACAGTTTCCCATGAATAAGAAGAGGACAACTGCGCACATTCGCACTCAAAGTTCTTCTAAAGACTTATGATCTAGTTTTTGTTTCCAGGTTGCGAAAGGGAGTTCGGTCTCCTTATTATTCCTTCGTGGTTACCTTTTAGATACCTTCATGTGTAGTGCGCTAACATTAGCGGTCAATTCATATGGCGTGCGAATTTAAAGTGTCTTTTCAGTTTCTATAGATGAAACACGCGCGCTCAAGCACTCGGGCTTTATACATTAATAATAATAATAATAATAATGCGGTGAAAATTGTTTTGATTTTTATGGAATTTATGCTTTTGGGATTAAGAAAAAAAATTGAAACACTTTTTTTTTCTCGAAAATGGACAAACCGATTTTTTTGAAAAAAATATAATGTGTAAATTAATAGGAACATTTTTTGAAGAAATTAAAAAAAACATTCTAACCAGCAATAAAAAACTCAAGTTTTTTTTTTAATATTCAAAAACTTTTTCTGAGTTTTATTTGTGGGACATTATTTACAATTTGTTCTAAAAATTATTCCATTGATCTCCACAACATAAATTTTTTTTCGTCAAAATCGGATAAGCCACTTTTAAGAAAAAAATGTTTTTTTTTATATTTCTTTCTCTGAATATAACTCCTATAAAAATGAATTTTGAAAGTTGATGTTTAAAGCGTTTTCATATTATATATGTACCAATCAATCTTATCAATTCGGTTCTGATAGACGCAATAAAGAATTTTTCGTATTAATCAACAAGCTCGATTTAAAAATCTTCAATTTAAAAGCAATTAGATTTTACTGTTTTAGAGGGGTTCGTGGGGGTTGGCGGGAATTTCATTTGGTGCAATCAGAGGGTAGAAGAGTGCGAGGAGACCTGAATGCGCGCCTCTAAATTCTTTATGGGCAACTACTGTAATAATATCTTTGGTGATGGCCAAAATAATTGAATGTGAAAGTTCCCTTGTTGTTTCTTATAAGCTTGACTTTATAACATTGTAAAAGAAAATATCGCATGAATCATGGGGCGATAGGCTTCTTTTACTATTGTCGAAAAGGGTAAAAAATAGCTTTCTCGCTGTTAATGCATAATATACTATTTTTTGAACTTATTACGAATACCATATTTTATGATTAAATTATTCTCCAGGAAGAAAATGTCCAGTTCAGAATCCGGTATTGGCTGCGTCAGCGAAGTGACACTTGCAATTAGTAAAACGAAGAGTTCAAAAGCAGGAACTGGGCGAGTCTTCGACAGTCCCGACTCAGATGGATCAGGACATTCCAATTCTTTCACAGTACAGAGCTTCAATTATCCGGAAGAAGCGGGTTCGAATGGGAATTCCGAAAATTTCCAAGGATCACACTTAGCTGAAAACATAAGGATACCTATTGTAGGATACGAAGTTATGGAAGAAAGGGCCAGATTTACAGTTAGTAGTCAATTTTTCCTCCGAAATAGTTACTCAGATTTTTTTTTGTCGATTTTGACTAATTATATGTAACGTGGTCCGAAGAAAAGGCTCTAAGCAACCAAACGTAAATTTTAGAGAAGAAGCAAGAAAAGTGGTGATAAGCCGAAAGACATTTCTTAAAATTTCAATATTTCTTTATCTCTTTACCACGCATATTGAATTAGACTTAACGTAAATGAGTTCTCGATTGTTCTTCCCCCTCACCCCCCCCCCCCCTACAAAATCGACTACTGACGCAAATTTAACTAGTTGTATTTCATGTAAAATATTAAATATAGATTTTTTCTGATTTCATCAATTTAAAGAGCGAGATTTAATTGATATACAACGCTAAAATCAGAAAATCGATTTGTGGATGCTTAGGGCTTTTTCATCGGAGCACGTCACATATAGTTCAATGATTTTAAAGAATTTAAAAGGATTTTCAGGAATTTCAAAGGATCTTCAGAAACTTAAAAATACTGAAAAATTTTCAAGGGATTTCAAAATAGATTAACCCTTTGAGGCGCACATTTTTGTGCTAGACTTGCAATGGGTATTAATGGTGTTTCCAAGGTTTTTTGGATCGCTGATCACGAATCCGCTATCAGAATTTTTAAATTCAAAATGGCGAATTAAATATGGCGGCTATTTTGTTAGAATTGCGATTTGCTGAGTAATTAACTTGGGAAAAGGTATACGGGGGTTTCCGGGGTCGCTCATGACGAATATGAATTCTTAATTTCAATATTCAAAATGGCGGACCCAATATGCCGACTATCTTAGGTTAGAATTGTGGTTTTCTAAGTAATTCACTCATACAGAGGTTTACAGGGGTCGCTGATTATGAATCTCACCTCAAAATTCCAAAACTCAAAATGGCGGATCCAATATGGTGGCCATGGTATTTCAAATTAGCATTTGTTTAGGAATCCAGACATCGGAATTTCAGAATTCAAGGAAGTATATCTGATATGAAAGCTATAGCATATGAAATTTGTGAGTTTTCCAGTCATTCAGATAAAATCAGTTAGAGAGGGATTTTTGAGGTTAGCAATTGCAATATTTCCAGATCATTCCTCCCAAATTAGGTATATGGAAGAATTGGAGAATGTCTATGTCGCTTCATGCCAAATGATTCCGAAATAAAACATGACAGACTTTTTATTATATTTTTCTACCACGAAAATAGGGATATTGGCATATTTAATTTGAATTAAAAGTATAAAATTATTTTTAAGTTGTTGATCACATAAGAATCGAATGCAAATAAGGGGGATGGATAAAATGGACTCAAAATACTGACATTCATAATAATTTTATAATAGTTGGATATGTTATTCTACACATATGTCGCTATCGCATGAATCAAAATAATTGAACACACACACACATCCGGACAAGTTTAATTAAACGAGTTTAAAAATATTAGAAAATGTATCGAAAACAAAGCTTCCCTTATGAGGAAGCAAAAAGGGTTAAATATTAATCAATAATTATGATTTTGGTTCATGCGATAACGACATATGTGTAGAATACCATATCTAAATTTGGAGAAAAACGCGTTTAAGGTTTTTGTTCTAAAATACAGGGTGATTTATTTTAATCTATAAGTATCTTCTAAAATACTTTATTTACGACAAAATGGTTTACTCAAAAGTTGACCAGGATTGAGAGGGCCATTTAAATATACCATCAATTTTGACCTTGGGTTCAATTTTCAAGGTCATTTGCCTCAAACGCGCGTCAAATGCACGTTCGGCGCGATCGAGATGCTTACGTTGTTTTGCGTTTTTCGACCTGTTCTCCATATTTATGACAAAAACAACCATTAGCCCAACAATTCCAAATATATTTATTATAAGAATTTGTTCTTTTTAGAAAATCGATTTTTCTAAAATTTTCTTTGGTGCTAACCCCTTAAGGAGTTGTAAGGGATTTTAAGAGATTTAATTTGTTTTTAAGTGCTCATATTACTCAACATATAAGGGTGTACCACCCTCAGAATTCGACTTTCTCTGATCGAATTTAAACTTGGGTAAAGTATAGTCCTACTAGGTAGAACTTTAGAGGAAAAAGATTTTTTCGATTGGATAAAAATTTACCGAGTTATAGGAGTGGGGATTTTTCGAATTTTTTCTATTTTGTGCGGTTTCGTGCTATTTCGAAGGTATTAAGCTTCTTTCCTATGGAATATACAAAATTTTGTCCCACATGTTTTTGATAGCTTTTTTCCTAGTCTATCGAATGGTTACAACCATTTTTAAAAAATAAAAAATTTGACCTATTTTTTTTTAAATCAAAATAGTTTTGACTTGCAGAAAAAAGGCATGTTTTTTTTTGGTCTCAAAATGAAGCTTAAGTCTTTATCTTTCGATGCTGTAAATTTCATCTTGCCGTTTGTTGTTGTTTTCGAGAAATTAAATAAAGAGTAAAGCGCCGCGCCGGCGGCGCTCGAGACTACTGGTCTTCTCGCTTGGCGGAACTTCTTCAGGCTCATTTATCGTATCAATTATGAATATTTATTATTTATTAAACTGTTTTCTGCATTGTACAGAGTTGAGACTGTCATTAAAGTTTTCTAATGCCTGCATTACAGTCATTGTAGGGACGTAATATTAAGGAAATAAATTTCTATCTAATAAATATATTGTAATACGTGAAAATAGTATTTTTCCTTATTATTATGTCCGTGCAATGAGTGTAGAGCAGGTGTTAAGCATGCAAGAAATCTTGCATTGCTAGTGTTGAACTGTTCGATTATGTTTTTAATTAAGAATCAGAAACATTCTTATTCAACACTATATTTATTTAAGTATGAGTAAAGATACAAATTGATTCTAATTGTAAGTCCGGTACAAAATATAAGATACAAAAGTTAAGTGTTCGGAAATGCAGTACGGTACGTGCTAACAGATTCCAAGTCAGAAGACGACTGACCCTAAAGATCTTCCAAAAAGTCTCTATCCTTCACATTGCAATGTTGCTGTATAAAAATTACATTTTAAAAGAAAGTGGAAAAATATGACAACATTGGAAAAGATCGTGAGAAAGTCTCAAGATCCTTAGTTTTTGCGGAAGGGCCTTACAGGAGTGCTTTATTGCCGCAATTAGGTCCCTAAACTGTCTACGTGACTATTAGCTAGTTTTCCTGATTAAGAACGAACTCGAGTGTCCCTTAAGACGATTTAAGAATACTGTAAAAACCAGATTTTTTATGCAAAGTCATTAAATGCCAGAACCTAACATTTGGTAGCAGTAACATTTACAGCCACTTTTATAACTCACCGTCAAATTTGTTCACCATCGGAGCATTTCATTTACTCCTTAATATTATTCCTACAAATCTGTTCAAAATCTAAACAGCAGGCATTAGAAAATTTTAATGACAGTCTCAACCCTGTATAATGCAGAGAACAGTGAACCGAAAAGAGAATATCGAAAAGACCAAAGAAGTAATTTATTTTTAAGTAAATGAGAAGGTTAAGAAGTTGCAAGCAATCAGAAAAAAGAAGGGAAAGAAGGATAAGTTTAAAATAGCTTATAAATAAATTCGAACTCTACATCTAACGCAATAATGACGTACACGATGACACTATTTCCACGTATTAGGGTAAGTCGAGGAGAGATGGGTCACTTTTTTTTTTTTCCTTTATAAAACCGAGATTTTGCACAAAAAAATTCCACTCCATATAAATTTTAGTTTCAGTCCTTGTGAAGAGAACCATGCAAATAGAAATTTTTTTTGTATCAATATTTGACACTGTGAGAGACGTTTGAAAAGAAAAATTCGAGGAGAGATGGATCTTTGGAGGAGAGATGGATCAAAAATAAAAAATTATTGGTACCATCATATTTAATACAAATATTGACTAAGAATCATAATTTTGTTTATTTTAAAGTGTCTTGAAGAGGATACAAAAGGAAAGTAAGGTGAAAGTTGGAAAGTAAATAAAGTACAATCAAAATGAAACTTTCGACTTCTTGCCACGTTTTTTCATCTTCTGGTTTTCCATGGCTTCTTTTTTTTGCAATTTTTTCCTGAAGATTTTTTTGGTTTTCCTTTGAAGTCAGAATTTTATTATCTCTGTCCCATGAACCACGAGATAATGTGGGTTTCCGCTTATATATGTTTGGCATTTTGAGCTACAAGAACACAGTTTTATTAAACACTGCAGAGAACATTTTTAGTTTGGGCCCTAAACATAACCTACACATAACATTCAAAAGTGTCACTCTAAATGACGGCAGTAAGTCGCTTAGTAATAATAAACAAAGTATAATAAGGTTTGTTAGTGATCTCTGCGAAAAATATGATCCGTCTTTCCTCGAATGCCAAAAAAAAGTAATGTGTTTGACAAATTTATAAAAAATTTTCAATAATTATCGGCAATGCCATCTTATTTTGCAAAAAGAGCCCACAAATCGCTCCACGTATAGCTTTTTGCAGAAACTCGGATGAGGAAAGGAGAAATTCTTATCCCGCAAAAATAATTAAAGAAATAGACTTTCTATTTCTTCTTTTCTGTAACTCTCCGACCAGCCTAGCTTTCCTAATTGTTTATTTTGACACTCATTTCATTTAGGAGTTAATGGTTCGTAACAGGAATGGCACTTTACTGGGCCGAAAGTCTGTATATTACTCTGGCAAACCATGTTGGAGGATAACACGTTAGAGTTCGCCCCAGTAACAGACCGTCAAAAAGCCGAAAGTCGGAAAAAATTTTAAATTAAGAAACATATTAATTTTGCAAAAAAGATATCCTACTATATCAATAAATACTACTGTTTTATGTTTTATAAAAGTTAAAATTAAAAATATGAAAAATCTAATATATATATACGTACATATTTTATTCATTATTTGTGTATGGTTCAGTGTATCGTGAAAAAATTGTTGGGATACCAACTCATGAGTTAGGGTAATGGTTTAGGTTCTTGACTTCCGTCTGATAGGTTGTGCGTTTGATTCTTCCCGCGTGTTCGAAATTTTATTTGTTATATAAGCGTTAAGATTTACAAATAACAATTAGTTATTAATATATCAATAGTATATCTTCGAATAAATCATATTCTTAAATAATAAAATTTATTATTTTTATTTTTTATTGTAATTTCTAACTTCGGGCCAACACTGGCAGCCAGCATTGGGCCGACAATGGCAGCCAAGCCTTGGCTGCCAAGTGCAGGATATAGTTATCATTCCGTCATTGGCGCAGTAATGGCAGCCGAGCTTCGGCAAAATTTTTGCCGAAGCTGGGTCAATGCTGGGCTGTATGTGATTTGGCACTTGGGAATGTTCAATTTTTTTAAAAATGATTATAAACATTCGATAGACTAGGAAAAAAGCTATCAAAAACATGTGGGGCAAAATTTTGTATATTCCATAGGAAAGGAACTTAATACCTTCGAAATAGCACAAAACCGCACAAAATCGAAAAAATTCGAAAAATTCCCCCTCCCTTATCTCGGTAAATTTTTATCGAATTGAAACAATCATTTCCTCTAAAGTTCTATCTAGTAGGACTATACTTTACCCAAGTTTGAGTTGGATCACACAAAGTCGAATTCTGAGGGTGGTACACTTGAGCAATAATGTCCCACAAGCAAATTTAAATAACCTGTGTTTTTTTCCCACAATGATTACTTTTTCAAAAAAAATTATTTAAAATCCGTTTAATCTTTAAAGATATTTGGAACTTTTCGAAGTCTCTTTAGTTCTATAAAGTCTTTTGAGACATGCTAAAATCTTTTTATTTCTTGGGAAATCTCATTGAATATTAAATAGTGCATTATGTGACTAGCGCAATGTTTTTTGTAATAAGTCGTAGGCGCGGGCTCCGTAGACGAGTTACAAAATCATAAATGGTGTTGTGAAAATTTCGTGATAGTGCATACCACAAGGCATGCACAATACGTAATAATACGTCTTAATACAATAAGATCATGAAAAGTACGTTACTTACCCTGCTTAAAATTTCGGATCAATTGCAGATTAGTTTCGGATAAATTAATCCGAAGAGATCCGGAATTTAGTCGGAATCTTTCCGAATTTTGTCCGATTTCTGTCTGGAAATAAAATTTGATATGTAATAAATCCGCAATTGTCCGGAATTTATACGAAATAAAGAATCAAATCATTTTCATCTACAGATAAATCTGGAATTCATTCCTATCTGTCCGGATTTTGTCTGACAATTATCTCGAATCCGGAATTAGTCCGATTCCGTCCGGGACTTATACGAATTAAAAATTAGTTGAATTTATTTGTAAAGTAGAATCTGGAATTTATCCGTTTTTGTCCGGATTTTGTCTGAGAATTATCTCGAATCCGAAATTAGTCCGATTCCGTTCGGAACTTATACGAAATAAAAAAATTACTTGAATTTATTTGTAAAGTGGAATCAGGAATTTATCCGTTTTTGTTCGGATTTTGTCTGAGAATTATCTCGAATCCGGAATTAGTCCGATTCCGTCTGGAACTTATACGAATTAAAAAATTAGTTGAATTTATTTATAAAGTGGTATCTGGAATTCATTCGCTTTATTTTTCCGGATTCAGTCTGTCATAAAACTCGAATCCGAAACGAGTATCCTATTCAGTTGGAATTTGATGCGAAATATGAAATCATTATATTCATATGTAAAGTAATACCTCAAACATCCGTTTTTTCCGAATTTTGTCAGGGATAAAACGAAATCCAGACAAAACTCATTTAATGAATTCCAGATTCCACTTTACATGTAAATATAATAATTTATATTTCGAATAAATTTCGGACTGAATCGGGCTCATTTTTTATTGAAGTTTTCTCCCAGAAATACCGAAAAAAACGGGAAAATTCCAGATTCCACTTTACACATAAATATAATGATTTCATATTTCGTATAAATTCTGAATAATTGTGAATTTATTTCGGATTAAATTTTATTTTCGGATATAAGTCGGATGAAATTGTACAAACTGCGAAAAGATTCCGTCTACACGGAAAAGAAATTTGCATTGGATCAAGTCGACATAATTACTTGACCGATTTTACTTGCGAGAAGTCATTCTTTTCTAAGTACAAGGGATCGATTTCCTTGAATCAAGAAAATAATTGATTCAGTGAAATGACTAGGATCAAGGGCCTATTTATTTCAAGCAAATAACTATTGAATTAATTTGTTTAATTACAAGTATTTGTTTGAACCTAAAGAAAGTTTTAGATCCAGTATATATATTCTTGCAATAAGTAATTGAAACGTTAATTTAGTTAATTAAGGCTTCTTGATCCAAGTAAATACCACTACTTACTTTAATTACTATCTTTTTAAATATAATATTCATATTCTTGATACAAGAAAATGAATACAATTGGAAAATATAGATTTCAGACGAATGCCTGATGATCTATGATGTCTAAGAGATATCGAGTGATAATCACTCACATAGAAAAATGAATCCGTTAATGTTATAAATTTTAAACTGCTGAATATTTTTGCTATTTTAGCAGATAAAATATGTTACTTATAATAATAGATAACATTTTTAATGCTACTATTCTATATGGAAAATTTATAGGAAAGTTTCTGTTAGAGCCATTTGAGAAAAAAAAATTTTGTAATAGGAAAAACATAATTTTGTTGAGTCTTTTTGTTTTCACTACTAAAATTTTCTTGCTAAAACAATATTATTTCGTCAATTATAATTATAATTAGAATTAGAATTTTACTTAGTATTCTTTTCGACACAATCAATTAATATGACACTTTTACTTTCTGTGAAAGTGAACATGAAAAATATTTAAAACTTCATATATGTACATAGTTTATTTAATGTTAACTCAGATACGTTTTTTGATTAAATTATCTTAAGACGATTTGATCTTTGTGTTGTTTAATGAGTATACCGTGGAAAAATGTGGGACCACCATCTCGAGAGCTTAGGGTAATAGTTAGGCAGCTGGACTCGTGTCCCGTAGGTCGTGCGTTCGATTCCCCCTCGCATTGCATGCAAAATTGTATTTGTTATATATGCGTTAAAATTTACCAATATCGATTAATTATAAGTATATTCATAATATACTTGCTAATAAACTATGTTCTTGATTAATAATTATTTTTTGTAGGTTCTACAGATTTTTTTTCTTCGTGGATAAAAAACAGGCATGACCGGATACAATCCGGATTCATCAAATCCGTCAGGCCGCATAAAAAACGGGCATGACCGGATACAATCCGTATTCATCTGATCCGTCAGACAAAAACCGGATGACAAAAACCGACTAACGTCCCGGCCAATTTCGGATAAATTTCGGAATCCGGATTTTATCCGAAATTGTAAGCAGGGTAGGTTGGTGCTGTGGGGGGATTCCAGAGCGTGGTTCTGGTAGGGGTTTAGGGTGCGAAACCCCCGCTGGGAGTTTTGTGAGCCAAAGTCCAAAGTCCCGATTAAATAATTGGAAAAATAAGAGAAAGAACCATCGAGCACTCAGAATCCTCGATAGTATAAAACTCGAAATACAACAGGTCAAAAGTTGAATAATGACGGAGCTCAGTAAAGTAGTTTCACTACACGGAGACAAAAATCAGCATTTTAAACGTCGTTTCATCCTACGAATCGCTTCGTCGATTGAAACTATGAAACTCTTGCATTCGTGAATTAGGCCACGCCTCCACGGTCTACAATCCACAATCCATGTAGTTTCAAACTTCGAGAGTCGTGGTTTCAATTTACAATTCTCGTCGTTTAAGAAAATAAACTATACCTCAGCCATTTAATAAATTCGCCAACAATTAGTGAGAACTTATTTGCTTTTCTTAATATCTCAGAAAAGAGAGAGAAGTTTATTAGTAAACGTTAAAGTGAAATAGAAGATTATATATAAAAGGACTGGCGATAGTGAGTGAATCAGTGTGTAGTAGTCTGATTTCCTGTATACTTGTTCCTTCTAAGTAAATCTGATTTCCTCTAAACCTTAGTGAGAACTTATTTGCTTTTCTTAATGTCTAACACATGTAAAAATATTTTACATCCACATTTGATAAACTATATGTTTACTTATAAGGAACGAGTATTGTTCCCTATGTATATGTATATTTAAGTCCTAGTTTAGATTAGGATCAGAAATAAGCACGAAGTAATAGAAGGAGTGTTATCTCCCATGCATTTGGCCGTCAGAGGTGGAACCACAAGACCTCCATGAATTTTGATAGGTTTTCAAAATATATAATGAACGTTTTCTTCATTTTGGTCATTCGCGTTGTCGATATAGACTAGCAGACGACTGTCAAACATAACCAAAAAAATCCAAAATAATATCAAACATAACCTAAAATAATATAAAATGTCAAAAGTCAAACATAACCTCAAAATATATAGCATATATAGAATATATATAGATATTCTATATAGCACATAGAATATCACGTGACAAGAAAACAACAACGCGCATGACAAAAATGTAGAAAACGTTAATTATTTTCTATATACCCGTCATAATTCTTGGAAGTGGATTTGTCCTACCCCCACTCCCAGAGATACTATACTCCTTACTATTCCTTCGTGGAAATAAGTTAAACCACAATTAAGTCACTGAATATTTATTATATGACAGACATGCGCATTGCACGCGCAGTCATTAACACGACTTACTCCTGCTACTGTCCGTCACCAAGTGTACAAAGCAATAGGGTGTAGACGTAGAGGGAAGGTAGGTATAGAGGCGACATTGCAGCGGAAATCTTGAGGTAAATTTAGGGGAGCGAAACGTGAGAAGAAGGCTTAGTTATTCTGCCAACAGCGTGATGGCGCTGTTTTAATATGAATTTTTAAGGGCGACCTTACGCTCTGGACAGAACAACTAAACCTACCCCCACCGACCCCATCCCTATAACTCACATATAGAAAGTGTGTTATCGGTATATGCTTGGCAGTGTAAGTAGCATGGAGCTTTTGCTTTTGCTTGGATCTGGCGAGTTTTCATTTTTCAGGCTCTATCTGCAGCTTATACGCTACGATTGCTTAGTATTAAGAATTATAATTATTAATTATAATTAATTACTAATAATTAATCAATATTAATTTATTAATAACAATTGATTATTAATTATTATTAATATAATAGAAAAATATAAATGAGTCAGTATCAAAATATGTTGTTATTTTAAGGTCAAAAATAACATTGAAAAGGAGTCCACCATTTATTTACATATTTACCAATCTTCACAATTATATTAATATTATTTATATTATAAATGAATTTATGATACAGGAAATAAATATAATATAAATAAAATAAATACAATAAAATTAAAATAAATTTAAAAATAAACATTTTACTTAAGAGCATGTATTACTTACCCGATCCCTACCTTACCGACATTTTTTTCTCTGTAATGCTACGTCTGCATTTATTGAGATACCACATTGAAAATTTCTGTATTTGAAGTTAAAGTCTTAAGGTACGTTTGTCTAGTCATAAATATTGACATTTTAAATAAAAAAATTTTTTCAACAAATTTTCTTTTATTTTTACAAAAATTTAAGACCAGACAAACATACATATACAAAAGCATATTTTCTTTAATTTTATAAATTTCTAATTTGATATCTTTGTAAATGTAGACGTAGCGGTACAGAGAAAAAAATGTCGGTAAGGTAGGGATCGGGTAAGTAATACATGCGCTTAAGAGAAATGGTTTGTAATTCAATTTTTACTTCAACTATTAGTGCTCTATCGAGCAGTTTTTGTAATTTTTACACTAAATTTTCAGGAATTTTGGTTCAAAATGTCCTTTGAGTGTTTTTGAAAAAAAATTTTTGTTTTCAATAATTGAAACTAAAATTGATGGGAAAAGGTATAATATTTATATTAAAGAAGAATATATTTTTAATTATTATTTACTAAATCAGAGAGAAACTAAATAACTAACTTTATATATTATAAATTTTTCAATATTAATTCGATTTGGCTAAAATTTTTTAGAAAACTTCTTTGTACTGTAAGTAACAACTTTCTGGCTTGAATTTTTTGATTGCTCAAAATTGGCTGTATGAACTATAATTATAATTATAATAATTCGACTGAGCTGAAATTTTTCAGAAAAAATTAATTAAGAAAATTAATGAATAAGATATTAATTTGTTTTTAAGAATAGTACTTTTTGCATTCAATGCTTCCCTCTTGAAGGTAAATTTATATTAAAAAGTTTTTTATATATATTTTAATCTGTTTTTTGGCATAGAGAATTTGACAAAAAGTGCCCAAAATGGCATGAATTTTTTTATTCTAAAAATTTGTTTTCAAGGTGTTGAAAATTATTAAAAATTATTAAAAAATTTTTTTCGAGGTAACAGAGGCTATAATATAATATAATATATAATATATTTTCTAGAATTATAATGATATTACATATATTACTGATTTAGAAGATTGATCTTGTCAAGAATATATTACAAATGATTGTATATTTAATATATATCTAAAATTATTAAAATGCTTTAAAATAATTTAAAAACGTAGAGGGAAGACTTTCTCTACGCTCGAACTTCAAAATGATAAGCAGATGCACTCAACGGTCTGCAATAAACCAGTCTAGAGGGAATAGGAATTAGGAAATAGGAACTTTCGTTTACAATTTCATTCATGTAGCGGGTGCCGACTACTGATGCACGTGGGTATCCATCAGATACACAACGCACACATTTAACCCTTACTACTAACACAGCTAAGCACATCATATATATCCGTGAAGTACTGACAAAATGGATCAGCGCCATCACGCTGTTGGCAGCACAACTAAACCGTCAGATAGAAAAAATTTTTTGAGTAACATTGCCACCAGGACATAAATGGATTAAATTGACATAACTGCTAGACTAAGTTCAATTTATACTGAATATATACGCTCGAATCTCCTAATAACGACGAAATCCATAGCAAACGCTTTCCCAGCAACGACGAAATTCCTTTTCTCAAATGACA
The DNA here is from genome assembly GCA_900474275.1 of Synergus japonicus. Lineage (NCBI taxonomy): Eukaryota > Metazoa > Arthropoda > Insecta > Hymenoptera > Cynipidae > Synergus > Synergus japonicus. Next base: position 22,059 of record UCOH01005953.1, read on the forward strand.
CACCAATGGCGCATGCGTCACATCAATTGCGCATGCGTATTGTGTATAATATATTTTTTAGCATTTCAAATTGCGCGCTAATAGAAGCCTGTAACGAGAGGTTACACACGTCTGCGTTCCGTACGCACACCTTTTCATTAGACTCTCGTTACATAACAATCGTCCCCACTCTACCCCCACTCTACGCCTACCGGTCAGCCATTGCAGGCGGACTCCTATAAGTCTACCGGCAGAAGAGCAATTCTTCAGTCTAGCTGGGCGAGACTTACCGAGCACATCGGAGAGCTCTCGCCTGGTGAAAACTCATGTACTTTTCCTGCCAACAGGAGCATCTGTGGTAGGCAAAGCACCGGCGAAATCCCAAGGCATAGTCGCACCTATCCTTGTCGATTTCCGTACTCTTTTGTATGGGGAATTGCCAACGCTCAGGCGCATCTGTCAGGCGCCTTCTTAGACAAACTTCGAGGTCCGAAGTACCTGTCTTCAATTGACCTGAAAAATGGTTATTGGCATGTACCACTCACAGATGACAGCAAGCCGCTCACCGCATTTACCGTGCCCGGACGAGGTCTTTATGAATTCAATGTTATGCCGTCTGGACTTCATACAGCTCCATCTACCTTCCAGATATGGCGCCTAACGCATTTGCATACTTAGACGACATCGTCGTCGCAAACATTTGAGGATCATCTGAGCATGATGAAGAAGATTTTTGATCGTCTTCAGGAGGCAAAACTTAAGCCAAATCCTGACAAATGTCACTTTTTTAGATCAAAGCTTAAATATCTTGGTCATGTAGTCGACAAAGACGGACTTCACACCGACCCAGATAAGGTCGCGGCAATCCAATGCCTAACTCCGCCTAAAAATATTAAAGAGGCCTGCAGATGTTTGGGACTTATATCTTGGTACCGCCGTTTCATCAAGGATGTAGCCCGAGTTGCAGCACCCCTCCACCAGTTGCTGAAAAAGAAGACACAATGGCTTTGGACGGAACAACATCAACGAGCCTTCGAAGAGCTTCCTTATCCTTCCAAGTCCTTCCTTGCGCAGTTCCTTGGAGCAGTTCTCACACAAACAGAGAACAATGTCGAAAGAGTCATCGCATATGTCAGCCGAGCCGTCAATAAAGCTGAAAGTAACTACTCGGCCACAGAATTGGAATGTCTCGCAGTCAAATGGGGAATTTGGAAGATGAGGGACTACCTTGAAGGGTACCACTTCACAGTTCTTACAGACAACATTTCTTTAAAATGGCTCAACAAGATAGACAAACCATCTGGTCGACTTGCAAGATGGGCATATATCCTTTGACGTCACAGATTCATATCTGCAACGTCACAATGACTTAGAATTTGTTATTTATTGTAGGGATAAATTAAACTGTTATTATCTCGTAGGGAATCGCTTTTTAAAATCTGAAAAAACTTAGAAGACTTTTCTCATCTTTCTGAACATAAAAAAAATTTGAATTCAAGAAAAATTTCAAATCCTTGAAAACAAGAAATTTGTCGAACATATGTTTCGAGTGCGCATAACTAAGCTATATATGTGTATATTATATGTCGAATTCCTAAGTTTCTTTTATTGTTCAATTTTTTTTATTGTTATTTTACTCCATTACTGTTCTCTGTGTGCGTTCAATGCTACTTCATTGTCTACTCATTGATGCTCTAATCTAAATTTCATTTAACAATCTGTCACAATCTACACGATATCCGTCAATTTTGTTAATTCTATTAACGATGGAAAAAGAACATAGTGAAATAGTGGAATTGATGATGAAATCAATTGATGAATCGCGAGCCGGGTACGAATTAGACATGGGTCTCACTTTTTTTTTTACGAGACCGATCGTTTTCTGTTTTTCGTATTTGAAATATTTTACGCCATTAGGCTTACTGCTCACTTCATGCGTAACCAGTCGTTAAGCACCAGTCGTTACGCATGAAATTGGCTGAAATGCATGTTTTATGTTAGAATAGGATCCGACTTCTCTGTGCGAAAGTCAAAACCGAAGTGAAGCTCATTAATTGAGTTATATTATATGTCCAATATACAAAACAGGCCGTCTAAGATAATAACAGTGACCGCGTGAGAAAAAGATAAGGGTAGCTACGAAAATCCCAAGAGTAATAAAACCCGTTCGCGGCTGGTAAACATATATAAGATCGTCTTGTCATATTCGGTTGAGATTCATTGATGTCATATTCATTCATGTCATATTCGAGAAACATTCGGGCGTTACCAGGTTATCGAATTTTATTTTATTTTTACTTTGAAAACAGCAAGTGAGTTTCCACAATTTTTGAGGTTATGTTAGGTCGTTTCAAATAAAAAAAAAAGAATTACATTCGTCGTAAAAAACAGTTTTGTGGTCCGGAAAAGGACCGCTTATTGTTTTATGGGGGTGTGTTCTTCTGTCCACTTGCGCATTTACATATGCTGCGAAATTTCAAATTCAAAAGCATGTGTGCTATTTGAAATTCACGCAAGAGCATGTGGAGCGGATGCGTCGAAGACTTACCTTCAGTTCTGCATAAGATGCCGTCTTTCAATAAAACAACATGTTATTTTCAATCATTGATTTCTCGATTACGAAGCTGTAAAATCGGATAATACTTGTAATAACGTGGGGTTACATTGCTGCCGGATTCTTTAAAACCATTCGCATTACGTACAATCTTCAGTTAAGCTGGACGAGTCCCACCAACCAGATCGGAGAGAGTCTCGCCCGGTGAAAGCTCATGCGATAGGCACTCCTATTGTAGGCTAAACGAAGGTGAAATTATAAGGGACAGATGCTTCTCTACTTGCCATTTTTAAAACTCTCTTCTTCCAAGAAGGGTCGTCAACGGCCTGGCGCTCCTGTCGTTGACAATACGAATTCGATGAAATATTAATCGATGGGTGCTCCTATAATTGATATTTCCCCGCAGACCATCTCTTTCTCTCTCTCTCTCTTTCGTTAATTTCAAAGTTGTACGATTTTCACAATCTATAGGTGCTCCTATGATTGTCAAAACCTAACATAAATATTATTAGATAGGTGCTCTTATTAAGGGGGTATTCTACTTTGAACGCTCGAAAAAAAGTTATCTTTGTGAATTTTTCGTGAGATTATTATTAAATATATTAATGTAGGGTTTATATAACATAATAAATACACTGTTTATATACACTAACCAATTTTTTAAATTCATTTTATGTACTTTTTATATTGAAAAACTGCAGTTAAAGTCATCGCCTCGAAAAGTGGGTAGTTGTGCGGTGTTAATAAAATCTCATTAATAGATGATGTGAAACAGAAAAATCAAATAGTTTTAGATTGAGTATAATACCAGTAACCGATGGAACTACAATTTTGAATATACTGTGACGTTACTTTTTAATAAATTAAAGGTCTCCGAAATAACGTACAATTGGACCAAAATAAAAGAAACTATAATTAAACTAAATGAGCAGTAAAATAATTTTTAATAATAAACTAAAGATATAATATAACATAAGTTAATTTTCAAATAAATTAATAAATTAACAAAATTTATTAATTTAAAACAAAATAATAAAAAAAAATAAATAAAATCTCACAATAAAATTAAATAACAATATATATTGTAATGAGAACTGGTCCTTGTATTGATAATTTACGTTAAATTATATGAACAAACAATCTTGCTCTGATTTAATCTTATTTTAATTATTGAAGAAAGCTTATGCCCTCTCATAGGCTAAGAACCAGTAATCACCGGTCGTAGGACGTGTTCTCAAGGCAGGCGATAACACAAATCATTAGCCAAAATAAATAAATTTATTCAGTAAAGAAAAATCAAAGTAAATACAAGTCGAAAGACTTATCATCTCACGAAGCGAAAAGACTCTATATAATGCAATATGTGTTGTTTCGAATAATCCTGACTCTATATAAACTATTTTTTTTCCTCGCTTTACGTGTAGATGACAGTCTTCCAGAAAAACAAAATTTTATTGCTTGTAATGCGAACTGTGGTCAGTTACAATCGGCTAGCTCGACAACAAATTTATTAAGCAAAACAAAACTCTCATGGCCCTGCTTGAGTTTAACGCACTAACAATTTATTTATTTATACTCAAGAATTTACATTCTATTTTCCCATTTTCACGAGAGAGAGAAAAACGCAATTTTATATTAATTTTAATCGTTTAAATCCGTGCTAAATTTACCCTTGTAATATCGCGATAGATTAATTTAATTTCGACCGGTCAGTACTCGCGAAAATAATGTTATAAGCTAAAAACGTAAAAATTCCCACTGGGTCCCCACAGCCTGGAACAGCGTGCGTAGAGATCCAGTTATTAATACAGAGAAACCCCAAGCAAAATGTTAAATAATTGTTGGATCTCCACAGCCTGGAGTGGCGTGCATAGAGATCCAAGAATTAGCAAAGAAATGAATTAAAATACGAGAATATGCTTGCTGAATCTCCACAGCCTGGAATGGCGTACATAGAGGTCCAGTCAAATGATCAGAAAAAAAGAAAATACTCGAAAAATGAAGTCAGCAGCCTGGAGGAGCGTGCACTAACTTCACGTTTCAAAATATAGAAAATCACAGCCTGGAGTGGCGTACATAATTTTCTATATGGAACAAATACTACCTGTCAGACTATTGCGGCTGCTACCCCTGATGGTGAAGAATCCTTGAGTGGAAATGGTCAGTTGTAGTCCGGCGCTGGACGACGAGTGGAAAGCTCGTGCGCTTTATATCCACTTACAATCTTATCTCGTTGATGGGAGACCCTTTTGGCATGCGAACCTAGCGTAATTTGGGCCCTATCACCTTGCATAAATTAACTATGTACAGGTAATTGATACCTGTGCGCTTTCTGCCGTGCCGACACTGCGTCGTTATGGATGCCTATATTTAGGCATAGCGGTGTACCACCGTTACAATATATACATA
>UCOH01005954.1:0-15705 GCA_900474275.1 Synergus japonicus
TATATATATATATATATAAGAAAAATATTATATAAAATCCTATTTTATAGATACCTAATATTTACGGGATGTTGCACTGGTTTCTCCCAATCCGTATATTCATTGATAATTGTTGCTAAAATTTCCGACTGATGATACGTGTATGTATTATGAACAAATTCACGCAACATTTTTATTCTCCTATCTGCTTCAATACCATACTGGGCATCATCAGCAGTAAGTGAAAAATAGGACTCAGTTTTTACCACGCCTACCATGAGGTCATATCTACAAGGAAAATTATTATATACTACGAGTCTACTTTTTCAGAAATAACAAACATAACAGAATTGAACTCAAAATTAACCTATTACCGTAGGTATTCGAGATATTCTAACCGAAAAGGTCAAAAAACACGGTTTTTGGCTATATTTGACAATAAATTATGCAACAACAAATTTATTTTACATTCTCGTCAGAGAAGGTATTAAATTTGTGTAAAATTTGACCCCGCTCATTTTTGTAAAATGTGCAAGATTTCTGACTCCCAATATGTCTGCCTGTCTGTGTCGGTGAGCACGATAAATTTCGAAATAATTGACTGATTGGATTGGCCGTTGGTATACTCTTTTAGTGTCCTAAAGTGTAGGTCAAGTTCGGTAGCGAGCCATTTTGGACAAAAATTTTAAAGTTTTGAAAAATAACTTAAAAATTCGAACAATTTATCATTAAGACTTTTTTAGATAAAATAAAAATGGTCAGACTTATAACATTTCTAAAATTTAATAAAAAAGAAATAAAATTAAAATTTTAAGTTAAATAACAAACGTTATTAAAAAAAGTTAAGAAGTGAATAATGTTCCTTTTTGAACGCCCTACAGACTGGTATAACAATTTTTTTAATTTTCTTTAAAAATTGAAAATTCAAATTTTTAAAAAATGTATTTGTAAACGAGTTATGCCATCTCGAAGTGAAACTCTTACCCTTTCAAACCTATTTTGGATTTTCCAGATATCTTTTTTTTTCGCAGATAAATAGTTATTTGAAGTTTAGTACTTTAACGTTTTCGTTACAGCATTACCAACAACAAAAAAAGGTTTTTCTAATGAAACAATCATCGTAAATGAATTTTTTAGGGTCACTGACTTCGAATCCAATCTCGGAATTTAGATAACACTTTATGCTTTTCGTGTTAGAGAGAGTGCTTGAGCGGCTGACTAACGGATACGTTAATAAAAGTTTATGTTAGCACGTATTTCCTATTCAACTATTAAAGCTACGATACAGTTGGTTTACTTACCTCCGGTACTTTTTTTTTAGTAAATACCGAGGAGTTGACAACTCGACAAAGCGGGTGTATACTTACTTCTGACTTCAAGATATTTCAGGATATTTCAATGACTTCAGGAGATTTCAAGAAAATTCAAGTGAATTCACATGACATCAGATATTTCAGGAGAATTCAGAAGATTTCAGTACAAGTGTACACCTGATTTCACGAGTTGTCAACCCCTCGGTAAATACTTTTCGTGTTAAAGATCGTAGTTGAGATCGTGTTAGAGATCGTATTTGAGCGGCAGGCTAACGGATAAATAACTAAAAATTTCGACAATTCGTTGCAAACATAAGATTGATTCTTTTTGTCATATCTGTGGAAAATTCGAGGTAGCTCAATTACGTAAAAGATTTACTGATACAATGAAAAATCAGTTTCAAGAGAATATCTGTGAAGAATCTACAAAAACCATGGGTTCCTAAATCTGCTCGTAATGACTGTCTTCAAACTTTGAAGAATTACAACAATATTAAATATGTCACCATGATATACGCGCTTCGAAAAGAGGAGGTGCATACGACTGTTCGCCGATATGTTAACTACGGGTGTAGCTAGTTGATAATCCTTTGCCAGCATCCTTTTCCTGTACGTGGCTCTGAGCCGAAACCAAGGAAACAGAAGGAAATGTTACACAGCAGGTTTCACTCATTTGAACGAAGCCTTAATTATTTATCCTAAGGTGCCTAGCGTAACAGCAGCTCAATATGGCAAAATAAAAAGTAATGAACATCTCTCTCCTGAGCTACAATTACTTCAGCCAAAAGATGAAATGTCAAAAGATGACTCTAGTAGTAGTGATGATGAAGTTATTCTGATGCAGAAAAACCTAAGCCTTTCGATCAAAATTCTTTGACGATCTGATCTATGAATTGAATCTTTCTAAAAATTCTTCACAGCTGCTTGCGTCGAGACTTCAAGAGAGGAATCTCTTATTATCTGGAACAAAAATTTCTATTGATCGGAAGAGAGATGAAAAGTTCCGAATGTACTTCACTTGCGCAGATAACCTTGTTGATTGCAATCATATACCGAATCTTTTTTTTTTGTGTATAAAGTTCAAGAAGTTTATAGGCCTGAAGATTGGCGTCTTTTCATAGATTCGTCTTTACAAAGTCTCAAGGCAGTACTTCTCCATAATGGAAATAAGTACACAGCTGTTCCCATAGTTTATTCCACTGTAATGAAAGAATCATATGAATGCTTCCCAACTCTTCTTGATAAAATTTTTTATAATCAGCACAAATGACCAAAAAGAAACGTGATTGAGGTCGGCTCAAACAATATCATTCACGACAGTCTTGTTGAAACTAACCATATCCTGTTACCTCCACTTCAAATAAATTAGGCTTGATGAAGCAATGAACTAAGGCTCTATATAAAGATGGTATAAGTGTTACAAGTATCTACAATTAAAATTTCCAAAGTTATCTGAAACTAAAATCAAGGCGGATATATTTGTAGAGTCAGAAATTTGAAGACTTATGAAAGATGATTAATTCCTATCCACAATAATGACTAATTAAAAGAATGTTTGAATGAATTTCAAAAGTATCACGGAAAGTTTTTTAGAATTAAACTCAAATTATAAAAATATGGTACCATCCATATTAGAGAATTTTAAGATATTAGGTTGTCTGATGAGTTTAAAATTACACTTTCTGTTCTCACACTTGGATTACTTTCCTGAAAATTTAGGAGCATTTAGCGAAGAAATGGGTAAAAGATTTGATCAAGGTTTTAAAAGCAAAGAAAGGCAATATCAAGGTAGGTGGGACAAGAGGATGATAGCAGACTTTTGCTGGTCTCTGTACAGATATGATGATTTAAAGATATTAGTACCTAGATGCGGCTGTAGGGATTAGTTCATGCACATACTTGTAGGTGGCTAACAAGTCGAGTTTGTGCATAGTGCATATATATACAATATATAAAGCTACTATTACAACTTTCGCCAGCACATACCTGTAGAGGCGCTGTAAGCCGTCCTGTTTTAATGGCGCCAAGTTCTAGTTTTTTGAAATTCATATCTTTCATAATCTGATTTTCTTCGAAACATTAGTGAAAATATAATTAGGACATAAAACAAACATAACTTACTGAAAATTGATATGTTGTATCAGGTTTTAAAATTTACATACTTAGAAACTGTGGTTTAGAACTCAAAAGATTCTCATTATTCTATAAAATTCAAATTAATAAAATATAAAAATATTATTTTTAGATTTAAATAAATTTGTCAATTCGTCTAATTTTTATTTATTTTTTCGGTAATTTTGATTAGTTTCAGGATTCAAAAACAAAAAATTTTTAATTGGAGTACAATATGAAAAGAAACTTTTCCTTTATATTATAAAAATTGTATACTTATATATTTTATACATATTTAGAAAAATAAATCATTCAAATGAAATCCGATTTTTGATAGAATAATTTTTTAACTCAACGAATTTTAATTTTTTGAATTAATTACATGAGAAAATTTTGAAGGCAAATTAATTGGTAAATTTTTTTAATAATTACTTTCTTAATAACAATTTTAGATTTAAATATTATAAAGCCAATGAAATGGAGTCGAAATTTCGATACAGTGCAATAATTTTAAGGACGTTGAACCCAAGTGTTAAGTTCAAAATTCAATTCTCCATTTTACTCAACGAAAATTATAAATAAATATTTTTTCACACTGTAACGCTAATCTTTTTTCAAATATAATACTGCGTACAGAGCGAAAAAATATTTAATTTCTATACATTTTGCATAAAACCAGGAATTCAAAATCTTACTTCCAAATTGAATATTTTCTTTTAACTTAAAAAATACTTGATTTGCATATTTTCTCGCTCTCTATGCATAATTCTAGTTAAAAATGGATTAATTCTACAGAGGGAAAAAATTCCAAATTTTATTATCCGTAATTTTTAATTCTGAAGTTTCGTATAATTATACGTAAAATTCGTAAAATTCCGAAAAAATTGTTGAGTTAGATATAACTTTCAACATTACAAAATTTCGAAATGAAAAATTGCTGCATTTTTATAATATGAGTTGTCAAAATTGAATATTTTTAAAAAATTGTTTAGATTCGATATATTGTTTCGTTATTTTTTATTAATCTCAAAATGCCTAGTTTTGAAAGGTTTAATCTATCGGATTAAAACGATTGACAGTAAAAATTTTGGGACTAATAAAAAATACAAGAAAATACCGAATATAAAAAATATTGGTTGAAAAACATTCAGAAAATATAAAGTATAATTATACACGGAGAGAAAAATCAGCGTTTGAAATGACGCTTATTCGTCGTTTGAAACTACGAGTCTTGATCGTCGTTCAAAACGTCGAGAATCGTAGCTTGAAACAACGAAATCGTGGTTTTATCCTACGAATCGCTTCGTCGTTTGAAGCCACGACTTTTGTCGTTTGAAACGATGTGGATCGTGGCTTGCAACGCAGATCTAGTTACAACCAAAAATAAGCTCCATCCATATTAAAATGTTTGCGCAGCGCGTGTTACATTCAGCAACATTCAGGCAAGAGTTTCGTAGTTTCAAACGACGAAAGTCGTGGCTTCAAACGATGAAGCGATTCGTAGAATCAAAACGACGATATTCGTCATTATCTACATTTTTTCAATCGTTATTGTTTATAAGTCGCATTTAATTATTGCCAATATTCTACCGCTTTTGGATTCATATATATAGTTTGGAGATTCTGCAGAGTCCGCGAGCGAGCCTTTTGAGTTTTGGCTCGCTAAGCTCTTAGCAAAGATCTCACTCTAATGACTATTATTCACATCAAATTTGACGCGGTTTTCATGGAAACAATGAAAAGATAGAGGGCAGCACCTCGATATAGGCTAAAATGCAAATATCCCCACCTAAAATCGTCCCCACTTCTGGCCTATGCCGCATCCATCTTTAGATGGATCAACTGATCACAAACACAAGTCTATGGGTAGAGTCTTCTTAACGGCGAGAAATCTTGTAATTTAAACTTTGAGGTTAGAATATCTTGAATTCCTTTAGTAATCAAATAATTCTGAGATTAGATTCGAAGTCAGTGACCCTAAAAAAATTCATGTAAGATGTTTTTTCCATTAGACTAAACTTTTTCATAACATCAAAATTGAAAATTTGACTTTCGATGCCTTCACAGTGGGTTGAAAGTAGCAGTTTCATCTCTAAGGCATGAACAGAACAAGGCATCGAAAGTCGAATTTTCAATTGATGTTATGAAAAATAGTATAAGTGATATGGGAAGAGGCGATAATTTCACTCGTGTGATATCTGTCCTCGTTACGTTAGGGCACATAACTTCTCACGTTAAAGTACTAAGTTTCAAATAACTATATCTCTGCGAAAGAAAAGATATCTGAAAAATACAAAATAGGTTTGGAAGGGTAAGAGTTACACTTCGAGATGGCATAACTTTGTTGTCACGTAATTTGTTTGTCAAATATAGTAAAAACACCGTGTTTTTTGACCTTCTAGGTAAGGATATCTCGAAAACCTAGGATGATGGGTCAATTCTGAGGTCAGATTTAGATTCAGCGAGCAGAAAACCTTCGGGAAAGTATATTCGGGTTTCTGGGGTTTTCAAGTTTTAAAATTTTGTTAATTGAAAATGGGGGTAGCTTATAACATATTGTAGATTTTGAAAGTAGATCAGTTTGGGTCGCTTCAAATACAAATTGGCTATACCATATTTCAGTCTTGCACAACAATCATTTTCAAGAACAAAGAATTTACCTGGATAGTTTTGCCACCACGTCTTTTCTGAATAAAATACTATATAACGTATTTATTGTATCGATTTGAAAATCTGAACTTTGTTCTTCTGACTCTCCAGGATTTATAACCACTCCGTCTATACTAGGTCCAAAAGCTGGAGCAAACTTTAATTCTTGTATTGGGACAGACAGCAGGGCATCCAATGGAGTATCTCTCAAACACTGGAGTAGAGCTTGAGAATCTATTGAACTCTGCAAAATGAACAAAACATCCACTTTTAAACACAAACATAAATACTATAATTGCTTGTATTGCTGCATAATAGAGGAATAAGCTTTGTAACATTTTAAACACCAAGTTTTCAACATATGTACTTCTACCACCAGAGTCCGATAATTTTTCACAAAAATCTTGCGTTCTAATAAAATTGTTAGATTTTAATGAAATACATCTGTTTAAAAAAATGATTTATTTATTAAATATCGTGATATTTTAGAAAGTAATGTTGAAAAACTCGAACTATTTACTCATTTTGCTTCCTACAAGAGGAAGCTTTGTAGTTATACAGGGTGTCCTACCACCTATGAATAAGCCGGTACAGGGTGATAGAGGACAAAAAAAAGAAACAGAAAAGTCCTGTGGCAAAATTTGATCCGGGCCTCAGTTTGGGCACAGTAAAACTTCAAAGTTGGGCCTAATGAACCAATCAGGAGCGAGATTTAGCAACCATTTGTTTGTGTTTCAAGTGTTCGATAGTGTGCCTGTTGGTGAGACATAATTGGTTGCTAAATCTCGCTCCTGATTGGTTCATTATGCTCAACTTTGAAGCTTTACTGTGCCCAAACCAAGGGCCGGATCACATTTTTCCAGAAGACTTTTCTGCTTCTTTTTTTGTCCTCTATCACCCAGTACCGGCTTGTTCGTAGGTGGTGGGACACCCCGTATATTAAAATATTTCCAATAAAAAACCATTACAACATTTTTTTTTTAATAATAAATTTAGCTGGTAAGGCTGCCGGAAGTTACCCATTTTAAAAACTGTCGTGTGTGATTCAGAAAAAACTATTGGACCGATCGGACTGAAATTTGGATATGTTTTTCTACACATATGTCGTTATCGAATGAACCAAAATAATTGATATCCGAAAAAAAAAATAAATACAAAATGGCCGACTTGCAAATTTTTTACCTTTTTTTAACCTAAATTGTTTTAAAAAAGGGTTAAATATTAATCAATAATTATGATTTTGGTTCATGCCATAACGACACAAATGTAGAATAATATATTCAAATTTCAGCCTGATCGGTCAAATAGTTTTTTCTGAAACATGCACGCCAGGTCGTAAAACGTTGTTTCGAGAAAAACGCGTTTAGTTTTTGATCTAAAATACAGGGTGATCCATTTTAATGTATAAGTATCTTCTAAAATACTTTATTTACGAAAAAATGGTTAAGACAAAAGTTGACTAGGATCGAGAGGGCGATTTAACTGTACCATCAATTTGGAGCTTTAGTTCAATTTTCAAGGTTATTTGCTTCAAACGCGCGCCAAATGCACGTTCGGCGCGTTCGAGATGCTTACGTGGTTTTGCGTTTTCCGATCTGTTCTCGATATTTATGGTCAAAATATCGATTAGTCCAACAATTCCACGTATATTTATTATAAGAATTTGCACTTTTTGGAAAATCAATTTTTCAAAAATTTTCTTTGGTACTAACCCCTTAATTAAACTTTCTCACTTGATAAATGTCTAATACAACGTTGTAATCAATTGCCTGGATGTGTGTCTGTCGTCTTTTTTTTCTCGCTACTATAACTTGAACACAGTTACGCGAATATTTTTAAAATGCATTTAAATCACGATCGAAACTTTAATTTAATTAAAACTAGCTGTGAAGTTGTACCAACTTTTGTACTCATTCAATGAGCACTTTGCTTCATCATAGAGGAAGCAATAAGAAGTTTATATATTTTTTGAACATTTTTTTTTATTTTAAATAATAATTTTTAATATTGACATACATTTTTCCTCTTCCAACATTTTTCATTTTTCCCCCTTGATTCGTTTAGACACAAAGAATCTTCATTTTCTTTACATCAGCTTTAAATTTTAATTATTTCAGAAATTATAGTCGAAAAATTAGTTTTTTAAAAATACAATGAACCATAACTTTCGTATTTCACAATTAAATGCATTCATCGTACAGGTCAATCGATTCGTCTCGACATAAAGAATATTCATTTTCCTAACGTCAAATCAAGATTATGATTATTTGAAGACATAGAGCGAAAAATTTACTTTCAAAATTATAAATAAACATAACTTCCTTATTTTTTAATGAAATGCATTAATCATATAGGTTAATCGATTCGTCACGATGAAAGGAATCTTCATTTCCCTTACACCAGCTTTAAATTTTCAATATTTGAGAAGTTACAGTGGAAAAATGAATTTTACGAAAATTATAAAAGTACATAAAACTTTTGAAATTAAATATTTTGTTAAACCTATAACTATGCAAAATTTCATCAATTTATCTCCACGCGTTTCAAGAAATTGCTGGATCGTGACACACATACACACATACACACATACATTCATACATCCGGACATTTTTTCAGATCATCATATTACATATATTGCCCTTGAAATATGTTCAAAATAACCTTTTTTAGGAAACTGGATTTTGTCACCACTATAAAGCTTCCTTTATGAGGAAGCAATTAGGTGAAACCGCGCAAGCGACTTTTAAGAGTCAGGAACACATTGTAACAATTCCTCCTTTTGGGGTTGGTCCTCGTAGAACGAATGGATATTCTTATAACAGAACTTATGCCCTCTTATAGGGTAGAATGTGGGAGTGGGACGGTTCCTGAGGGAGGCAAGTAAATACGTAATGAATTCAATAATTAATAACGAAGTTTATTCAGATAAAGTGAAAAGATTAAAAACAGTATCGTGTCATGGCTACGGAAAGGCTCGACACAATCTTAAACTCATTGATAATAAAGACTCGATATAAACTAAAATCAATTCATCCCAAACCGTAAGCACGACAAATGTCTCTAAGTCCAAAAAGGAAGATGAATCTGAATTATAAATACCACGTTAAATTAAGAAAGAAAACCTCTCCTGGCCTTGACTGAGCGTACATACCATGGTTAAAAAACCTCTAATACTTTACAACAACCTATTTGTTCAGTCACGCAAAACTATTACCCTTACAGGAGAGAGCTATGAGGATTTAAATTGAATGAAAATCGCGACCAGCGCAAATTCACTTGAAAAATAAAACAAAACCTCTAATTCGTAACGAAACTTTAAATTTGTCCCTAGCTCTGGTAATTTTCAACAGCATACAAATCTGAGTCCATTTGTGACGTCACCATCAAGTTATGGTTACTTAACGGTAAAATTACCACTCGGCGAGAAGTTTACCCGTTCGAGAATACGATACTTGTTAATAACGTATTATTATGACGTCACGCCGCGAAGTCACCCTGCTAAGCTAATCTCGTCATGACGTCATGCCGCGAAGTTATATGCGCAATCGTAAGTCGCCCTCCGAATAATAACCATGACGATGTGGTCAAACCTGGTGACGTGCCTTATCTTGTCAAATTCCCCCAGCCTGGTATAGCGTGCGAAAGAACCTGACTAAGATGGCGATTAATTAAGACGGGTTCGCAGAATTTGTCAACTTCCCCCAGCCTGGTACAGCGTACAAAGGAACTTGACAAATATGGCGAATAAATAAAGAATATTTCTAGGAAACCCCAGCCTGGTACAGCGTACGAAGTACCTCCGTGAAGATCTCAGGTACCTGGATATTGCTAGCCAGCAAAATAGAGTCACTTAAGAGCGCTGGGCCATGCCCAGCATGAGCTCGAAGGCGACTCGTGAACGAGTGACGGCTGGGATCGAACGCTCGTCTTTTAACCTCTCGTGGAACTAAATCGTTCGCGAGCAGACGGGATTCTGCGCGCCTAGCGAAATCCGGTCGAATCATTTATCGATCGATATCTCGACCGCTCTCTAGCTTGCCGGCAACTGTAGCTTTGATAGCCTATGCACAGGCGTTCTGCATGTCTCGATGTTAGCCTTTATATAGGCGTAAGGGTATGGAGGACCGTTACAACATGAAGTAGTATAAGGAAACATATTAAAGCCATTCAAAATGTCTGACGGTTTTGGTATATTTCGTGCAGTCGTCAAGTAGAATAATTGAACTTAAGGTACCTCTGCGCCTCTGTGGCCGCACTATGCATTAAAAATAGAAGTTTATTTGAATTATGATAGATAGTGAGACTAAGAGTCTTTTACTGTTTCTACTGTTTTTAAGGAATCATGACAGAAACCATGGAAACGTCAAAACAAAAATTTGAAATATGTTACAGATGCCAGGACAAACGTCAACATTGTCGCCACAGCGGAGCTCTCTGCCGTCGTTGCAATTTCTCCATAACCAACCGTTGCCCCACAAGGCGAAGAAGTACCTGTCATTCCGGCACCCAAAGCGCCGTCACACGACCCGGAAACGAGCATAGTCAACAAAACCACAGCCTTGATCACGTTTCCGGGAAAGATTACCTTCCAAGTAACACTTGGTACCCTGCGTTGGAAAGGACGTCATGCAGGACGTCGGTACAGGATGCGTTTCGCACCTAATGGTTTGCATCGTTACGTGAACGTCATCGTGAGTAGAGCGAAATTTAAATTTAAATTAATTTATCGTTATATTCCGAAGATTTCAATAGTTACAAATTGTTTTCGTATCTTGTTTTTTACTTTATCTGTCACTTGATATATTGGCACATTGTTATTATTGTTCTTCAAAACAAAAATTTTAAATTTCATTCTCCAAACCGGAGAGGAAATATAACGAGTGATTATGCCTGTGTGCGTACCGCACGCATACTCATTACCGTACCTCACAGTCACCATCCTCGCTCCCGTACTCCTGCATTAGACTCTCGTTACCTAACATCAGTCCTACAAATATTATCTACAAAACGCATTGGAGATTTATACATCCGAAACTTACACTATTTTTCCTATCAGTCCTCCCTTCTATCTGTACCGTAAAAACCGTTGAAATAAGAGAACTGAAGTGTTCAATATTGTATTCGGCAAAATCGCCTGTATGTCTAATTCGTTCACGAATCTGTCAATTTGTACTTTGCGTAACAAATCCGTAAAATCTATGATTACAGGACGAATAGTCACTTCATCCTCCTTCGTTTAGACAAACTCATTCAACTCCAGACACGTTCATTCAACTGTCACAGACAACAAAATCAGCACACATATAAATATTCTTATTTCATTCTTTTGTTATTTATTTAAATTAACACAGTTATATATGTAAATCGTAGGGAATAAATATTCATTGTTATAGTTTCCAGTAAAACAAAGCTATTCGATGTTCATAAATTATCTTTAAATCCTGACCCGAACTCGACTGAAGCATTCGATAAGATAATTATAAGTTATAAGATCTTTTAAGGAAAATCAGAACCAGCTCCCTGGCACTAAAAGCTAAAAATGGGCACACATTTGACTGCCCTGCGCGTTAGTACTTCAATTGCCCGAGCGTAGCGCTGATTACCTATATGGCCGACTTTCTTGAAAATACGAGGTAAAATTGTCAACATTGGAAGTTTCTTTATATTTTCTGGTAGTTTATTAGTCCTTTTTTCGTGTTATTTGCTGAAAATGGAAAATTATTAAATTATTATTAATTATTAATTGAAAAACATTAAACATGGTGAAGTGTTTAGCAGTGAATTGTGACTGGTTACAAAAAACAACGGAGTTCGGAGGAGCAAACTCGACGGTTTTTTTATGTCAATCAAAAAATAACAAAAAGCAATTTTGAGAGATGACATTAAAGTGAAAGAAGATCAAGCGGTTTGTGAGGGACATTTTGCAGAAAGTGACATCATCCGCAAAAGAACAATTACTGGTCCTGACGGAACAGTTTTAGGAACGGTACGTTATTGTATGAATTTAATTATCGTATTTATTTTCCATTGTGTATATTATTGGTTTTTTTATTATGTACTTTTAAATACAAATTTCGCTAGAGTTTAAACATGAATTCATGGAATAAAATTAGTAGTTTTTTAAAAAAGAATAATTTAAAAAACTAAATAATAATATGTTTAGCTCCAAAAAATATTTTTTCTATTTACAATTTGTAAAATTTCAAAAAATAATGCAAATAATTTGTATATGATTATCAATAATTCATCATATTCTTTTGTTATACTATTTTATATTGGCAATAATTTAAATTTGGGAACGTGCTATACGTATTTGTGGTAAAAATATTTTTTTATTATTAACAAAATTTTTATATTGAATAAATAAATTTTAAATAAACTATTTTTTTAGACTCCGTATAAAAAGCCGCGACTTCGAGAAGGAGCCGTATCAACACTCCATTTGGGGCGAGAAGAAAAGCCTGAAAAAGAGACAAGGAAATTGCCTACGAAGCGCAATCTGGAGAATTCTGGAGAACAATTAACAACGTCCAAAAGGCAAAAAAAGGTCGAAACAGAAAGTTTCGATGTGCCTGAAAAGGTAGATGAAAATTTGGTAGAATCAGTTGACGGCACAGTTGCTGTTTCCAAAAATGACACTGAGGAAGTCGAACAAGGAATTAAGCAATGTGCAGATATACCAGATCTACCAAGTCCAACGGCACTTTTATTTAAGCAGATTGTTGAAAATAATAATAGTGTCCGTATGCCTATTTCGTGGCTTAGGTCTAACGTACCCTGGAACCAAAGCAAATGTTTGGCTTTTGTTAGTCCGAAATACTGGAAGAGCAAAACAGTGGGCTCAAATAGCTGTTCGTTTATTGAAAGCGACAGTACGAGATTTTGAGAAAAAATTAAGGAACATCATTAACTATTAAAGAAATTTTCAAAGCTGCCAAAATCAAAGATTCAAGAGGTAGAAGGTATTCAGATGACTGGATAATTCTTTGTGTTCTCCTGCACATGAGGTCACCAGTGACGTACAGAACGATGCATGACAACAAAATATTACCCCTACCCGATGTACGCACCATTGGAAGGTAATTGTATAAATAAAATGTTAAATAAACTGTATTTAACTCACATAATTTTTACAGATATCTTTCTCAGATGGATTGCCGTTGTGGCTTTGATCCTCGATTTTTCGAGATTCTCAAGGCTCACTTTTCTGATAAGTCTCTAATGCAACTTCATGGTTTGTTACAGATAGATGAGATGTCTACGAGAAAAGGCTTACTCCTAGACCGGAAAACGATGAAGTTTAAAGGGGTGGAAGACTTCGGAAATGGTGTGTCAGAAGAGAGGTCAAAAGTGTCTAATAATGATATGGTTGATCATGGACTTGTCATTATGTTAAAACCACTTTATGACAACTACTCGCAACCAATAGCAGTCTTTGCATCGAAGGGTCCAACACGTGGAGATGTTTTAGATATGCTGATGGTGCAAGCAATCATATTTCTGGAGAAAGCAGGTGCCAAAATTCATGGAATCGTCGCTGACGGAGGAAAACCAAATCGGAAAATGTGGGCAGAAATGGGTTGCAGTGGAAAAATGGACGAAACCTTTAAAAATTGGTTTGAACACCCTATGGATGGAGGTCGCAAAGTTTATTTGTTCTCCGATGCACCTCATTTAATTAAAACTATCAGAAATCGCTTAGCGAGTTCTGGAAAATTGCAGGTGAATTTATTTTGGAAATAGAATATTCTTTAAATTCTTGAAATTCAAATTTAATATTCAAATATAGCCATTACTCATAATCTCTCTAATTTGTTTAATTCTAATTTCAGATTTACCCAAAAAAATGCCCTGTATTGTGGGAACACCTAGCAATTTTACAGGAAATCGATAAATTGCAACCGGCCGCAGAAAGAATATGTCCAAAAATAACAGATGCTCATATTGACGTAATGAAGAACAGTTTTGCTAAAATGGGAGTTTCACTCGTTCTTCAGATTTTTAGCAAATCTGCTGCTCGAGGTTTACGATACTTCAAAAATATTAAGAAAAGATTGAAGGATTGTGAATCTACAGTAGAGTTCTACGAAATACTGAACAATATGTTTGATGCTCTCAACAGGACTTCATTGCAGACAGCTCTACGACTTGGCTGTGATGATATTCAGTCCTTTCTTGGGACAATTATTGAACTTTAATAAAGAAAACTATAAAATTCAAAAATAAAAAAAATAAAATTCAAAATCAAGGCTAGACAACGATAGAGAGGGGTGGGACGTTAACTAACAAAGCCCATATTTAAAATAAACAAAATGATAATTTATTCAAATAAAACAAATCAATAATAACAAAAAAATATATATATAATGTTGTCAATAATTTAAGATAAAAATATTTCATAAAATAGGGAGGATCTTTATACATTATTGGGGCTCTAAAATAAATAATAGAATAGAATTTAAGAAATAGGGATCATTATAATGAGAGAATTTACATAAATATAATTTTAGGGTTTAATATCATTAATCAGGGATCATTATAATGGGAAAATTTACATAAATATAATTTTAGGATCTTTAAAGACATTAAAGGGAACATTCCATCGTTTCGGCACTCCGGATTTATAACTATATTCTACAGGGAAAACATAATTTCTATATGGGGCAATAATAATTCAGAAAATATAAAATATCGATTCAGCCAAGGAGTTAGAAACAATAAATATAATAAGATAACTTGGCTGGATCGTAAAAGATAAAAACTCTAACCTTTAAACCGAAGAATACAGCAAGGCGAATGTAGCGAGGTATCAGAACACAAAATTACGATACGGCCGACACTTTTAATTTACGAAATTAGAATGAACGAGTGAAGAGAAATGAGTGTCGATCTAAGCGTCGTTTATCGGGAGAATTCATCAAAAACGGGGGGAAATCTGACTGCGCGTGAACCGTAAATTGGTATCTGATAAGGGTAAGAAGTAGAGATCGCCCCTGAAGATCGTTGCCCATTGGTCTGCCCTGTTGTCTTTCCTTCTCTTCAAAAGTCCTCTCTTTTCCTCGCAGAGCCAAGTCGCTTTCGCAGAGGAGAAATTCTCTCCTCTCTGTACTCAAGAGAGGTGATCAATCGTGGCGTACGAAACCAAAACTTGTACGAGAGTAGCTGAAGCGCTGAATCCTCATTGGAGAACGGAAGTCCTTGCTTCAAACCGCAGATGTAGGGTGGATTCCGAATTGCTCCAACATAAAACAAAAAAAAGAGGCACATACGACCAGAAAAATGCTCTTTTTCCATTTCAGAGCCATAAAAATATAAGATAAACCTACCGACCTATTAACGATAGGGGTAGTAATTTTGGTTCTTCCTCACTGGAACAAGCCTAAGGTCTTGGAAGATCAACCAAAAACTCAACGAGATATTTGAAGACAGCGGAAACTATAAGAGAAGTCTATTGAAGGTCACCAGACAGAAGAAGCCTCGCCAGAATGGAGGTGACGACAGATCCTAATCGATGACTGCTGCGAATCTCTACTCTTAATCCTCATAGATTAAGAGGCTCACAGTAGTTTACATAAAAGTGGGAATAAAATAATATATATCAATAAAATTATTCTTAACTCTAAGAAATAACAAGAGACGAGGAGTGCCGAAT
>UCOH01005955.1:0-18065 GCA_900474275.1 Synergus japonicus
GCCTAAAGATGAAAAATGTTTCTTTTTGAACACTCTATAGAACAGGTATAATAACTTTTTGAATTTCCTTAAAAAATCTAAAATTCAAATTTTGAGCCAAATAACGCGAGATACAGAGAAAATGATAAGAAACATAATTATTGGCCTTAAAAAGATCTACAAGTTCCCCTTGAACCATTTTTCAACAGGATGAGTAGTTTTCGTTTTAATCATGAAAAATATTGTTAAACAAAGCCGAGCGCGAAGCGCGAGTGCCCTGATGAAAATGTGCTCCTTAAGGTCGATAGAACCTTAAGTAAATTAGCTTTCGTTTGCATTCCATTCCATTTTGTAGTAATTTAAAAACAAATAGGTGCAAACGTCGCGACGTTCGCAAGCGCCCTAAGGGCGCAAGCATCCCGTTCGGGTACTGAATGAAATAAGTTAAACGAAATCAATGAAATTATTTTTATGATTATTTAAGGGCATGTATTACTTACCCGACCCCTACCTTACCGTAATTTTTTCTCTGTAACGCTACGTCTACATTTATAAAGATATCAAATTGAAAATTTATAAAATTAAAGAAAATATGCTAATGTATGTTTGTCTGGTCTTAATTTTTTGT
Organism: Synergus japonicus; assembly: GCA_900474275.1. Taxonomy (NCBI): domain Eukaryota; kingdom Metazoa; phylum Arthropoda; class Insecta; order Hymenoptera; family Cynipidae; genus Synergus; species Synergus japonicus. The sequence continues at coordinate 608 of UCOH01005955.1, forward strand.
AAAAGTAAAAAAAAATTGTTTGAAAGAATTTTTTTTTAAATGTCAATATTTAGGACCAGACAAACGTACCTTAAGGCTTTAGCTTTAAATATAGAAATTGTTAGTGTGACATTTCAATAAATGTAGACGTAGCGTTACAGAGTAACGATACGTCCCTTAAGGTAGTTGTCTCGCGGCAAAAACATTCAAAAATTTATGTTCAGATAGATATAATATACCACATTCTCACTCCTAATCATTGTTAAAAATTTTAACTGGGTTTGTACAATTCCATAGAACCGTCCTATACATATATATACTTATATGTATATACATTCACAGTCGCAGTTCGTATGACGACAGTTATAGTGACAACACCGCAATTTCATTCTCAAAGAAAATTCTGTTGTTGTTTTGTACAAATGTTTATAACCACAAAACAGTATTATCAAAATGTCATTACAATTAAAAAACAAAAGCAAATTTATTTTTAAAAAGGTGTTCAATAAACGGTTGAAAAGGCTATATTGCAACTATGTGTGAAACCAATAAAAATAAAAATAATGGGACAATTCCCCAAATGGCATATATTGACTGGAAGACGAATTGTAGATTCGAATCATAGAGATATAGTATAAAAATAGAGGTGAAAAGGATAGACTGCTCTCCTATGAGTGGAAATGTCTCCTTAATAGAAAGAGAAAGGAGATGATAGGAACCCTACCTATCTCTATCTAATTGCGCATGTGCATTGTCAATTGCCATATATATATATATATATATATATATATGTTAGCTTTGGTTGGATGACGCTGGGTTACTGATGTTACTGGTTAGCTTATTTTGGCTTGTTTCAACAATATGATTAATTATTATTAATTGAGTTTTTTATTTGATACTTATGGTAATAGTTTGCGCAATGTGCAAAAAACAGCGGGCTCCATTTGACAGAGCTCGAAGTTTCCTTCGATAAGTTGTGCTATAAACAGATAATTATTTATATCTATGAGGAATATTGTTTGTCTTAAGAATTACTTAAACAAATTTTATATTACAAATGTTTCTATACTGCCACTTGTTTCAAAACACACGACTCCGCATGCGTTACTTATAAAGAGAGATAGGTAGGATTCCTTTCATCTCCTTTCTCTTTATATTAGGGAGACACTTTCAGTGCACGCCTCTTTTTCACCTCTATTCTTATATCTCTATGATTTTAAGGCTGATGGAATTTGAAAACTTGAATGTAGAGAAACTGGAATTCCAGGGGCGCGACTAGTACGGAGTTCTCGGTGTCAGAACACTCAGAGAGTAATTCGAATATACCTACTTGCAAGATGCGTGGGTGTACAAATTATTAGACAGATAATACAATTCCACACTAAAAGCATTTTTTGAGGGCTTGAAATCCTGTTTTTTTTTTTATTTAGTTTTATTGTGTAGGGTGCCTCCCGACACCCACTGTTTTGAGACCCTTGTTGTGCGCCTGTCTAATTCTCTCAACTTTTCACCAGGATTTAAGATTGGTCTTTTGACGGGAAAAAAGGGCAAGTTGATCGATTTTTGATAGTACACTTTAGAAAGAAAAGGTGTAGAACAGGTCGAGACTCACCAGTTTTTTGATAAGACGAATATATAAAGCGATGGAGATGAATAAAGATGCGCCCATAATGGCAGATATTTTAACAGCATGACCAGACAATAATATATTAATAGATAGATAGCTACGAATCGATATACTGCTGATCTCACTCAGCGATAGTTTTGGCGCAAATGATTTGAATTGCAAGATGAAAGATAATCTCCGATTTTAAAGATTTATTTTATTATTGACAAATTTAAATGATTTTAGTGATATAAATGCATTACATATTTGTTACTAAAGGTAGGGATTCATTTTTCTTATAATAAATATGAGAAGGATCAAACGATAAAAGATTACTGCGATCTTTCATCTTGCCATTCAAATCATTCCCGCCAAAACTAATATCGCTGAGTGAGGTCAGCACTATATCAATTCGTAACTGTCTATCAACTAATCTATTAACGGCGCCTATTTATTCACATCTAGTGAATAATATATTGCTTTTCTGGGAAAATTAGTGAGTCAAGTAGTGTTCATCACCCTTTCTTCCCACAATGTGCCAGCAAAATCTCATCTACTTGCCCTTTTTTCCCTTCAAAACGCTAATAACTATAATTCTAGTGATAACATTAGTATCTTTCCACAGATGTTAACAGTTTTTGACAGTTTGATGTCAATTTTTACTTTCAAATTCCATCGTCCTTAATACTTTTATATGGATAATTTCCAGTGCAACAAGTTTACTAAAATGATCTCATTAAAAATCGAGTAAAGGAAACTAGATTAGGTTTAAATTCCATAAATTCCATATCGTATAAGCTTTTATGTTTTTTATTTAAACAATTATATACACATAACAATTATGCGTATTTTAAACTTGTTTTTCTAACCTCAAATTGATGTAATGTATTTATAATGTATAAATAATATAATAATATATAATTTATATTTATGTTTTAACAGTATTGTCACAACGTTAATTAATAATGTATAATTTTTAAACATTTAGTAATTGAACTTTTTATTTACGCTATTTAAACGAAAAAATATTTGGAATAAAAATGTTTTTTTGCAACACATGCATGAAAATATCGTGTGTGAAATGTGAAATACTTGTAACACAATGTACTATTTACATTCTCATCAGAGAATGTATTATACTTGTGTAAAATTTGATCCCCTCATTTTTTGTTAAATCTTCACATTTTGTGACCCCCTGAACCCGAAAAAGATGGTTTTACTCGAGGGGTTCAAGATATTATCAGGATATTTCAATGACTTAAGAAGATTTCACTGACTTCATGAAATTTCAAGAAAATTCAAATGAATTCACGTGATTTCAAATGAATTCAAGGTGCCTCAGTGTCTCCAGATCGTGGAATTTTTCGGCTCCCACTCTACGACCCACGAGCTCATGCTATCTTTATCTATCAATAGGTTCGTGACTGTTGCTAGAGAGAAAAAGCATGAGCTCGTGGGTCGTAGAGTGGGGTCCGAAAAATTCCACGATCTGGAGACACTGACGTGCCTTCAAGTGAATTCACATTACTTCAAGTGATTTCAGAAAAAATTGACCATCAATTTGATGGTAAATTAAAGTGGATTCAAGTGAATTAAAGTGACTTCAGAAGATTTCAAGAAAACTCAAATGAATTCACGTGACTTCAAGTGACTACAGAAAAAATTCACCATCAATTTGACGGTGAATGAAAGTGAATTCAAGTGACTTTAAATATTTCAGGAGAATTCTGAAGATTTCGGTGCAAGTGTACACCTGTGTAGATTTTTATTTCTCGTTCACGATAACTTTCGAAAGAATTGACCGATTGGATTGGCCTTTTGTATACTCTTTTTGTGTCCTAAAATGAAGGCCGAGTTTATTGGCCAGCAATTTTTTATGAACATTCTAAAAGCTAGAGCATTGTGAAAATTTAAAAAAAAATGAAATTAAAGCCAAATAAAGCACGATATGAAAAAAAGTCAAATGATGAAAAATATACCTTTTTGTACGACTGACAGGTCTGACGTAACAATTTTTTTAATTTTCTTGAAAAATCGAAAATTTAAATGTTTAGCAAAATAACGCATGATACAGAGAAAATTATAAGAACATAATTATTGATCTTTAAAAGATCTACAAATTCTACCTTGACCATTTGTTAATAAGAAACTTTGAGTGCTTTAAGACACATGTTAATATATTAACCGATTTTGCTAAAATTTGATGGAGATAATTTTTTTGGTCATTATAACAAAATAGGGGGGTGAGACCAAGAAGAATCTAAAATCGAAAAAATAAGAACCACCCTAGTGTCCATCTATTGGTGTATTTTTCCCCTATATGGCTTTGTAGCAAATTTTATGGCGCATCTTTGAAAAATTAATTTTTGAAAAATAAAATTATCCATAACTTTATTATTTCTCAATGAAATGCATTAATCATGTAGATCAATCGATTTATCTCGGCACAAAAAATATTCATTTATATTACGTTAGCTCAAAATTTTGGTTATTTGAAAACTTATATTTTAAAAATTAATTTTTGAAGTTACAATTAAGCATAACATCCTTTTTTTATGAAATGCATTAATCGCGCGAAACGCGAGAGTGCCCTTATTAGAAATAACCTATACCACAATCAGTAAATTATATAAATTTTGTTAAAATTGATTTTTATTTTATTAATTTAAATATTTTATTAATTAATAAATTAGTTAATATTTATCATGCACTTTTTTATATGAATTAATTTTTTTTAATTTTAATTTCCTTCTCATTCTCCTCTTTTTTTCTTTTCAATTTCTTTTTCTTCGCATCTTTTTCCTTGTTTTCTTTTTCCTTTCTCACCCATTGAATGATTATATTAATTAATATATCATTAGAGATGCTTTCATCCCACATTTCTGAAAATATTAAAATATATATATTATATATTTTTATTATTTAATGTTTACTATTCAAATAATTAATTATTAAAGAGAGTAATATTTTTTAATAATATACTTGCAGAGATATCTGCATAATAACTTATTTCTTCATCAAATTCATTTATTGAAAAATTGTTTTTTAATCTCTATACTTCATTTTTAATATTATAAAAATATTCTAAATTTTCAATTTCATACCACTTTATATCTAAATTTATAATAATTACAATATAATAATAAATAACCAATAAACTAAATTTTAAATGTATAACTTTTTAATAATATTTAAAGGTAATATTAATTTTTATTATAATAAAATTATTATTATTCTTTTATTATTACAAAAAGCGAATAAAAATTATAATTGTAAAATATAATTAAAATAACAAAAAATAATTTAAAAACAATGTGATGTAATAAATAAATTTGATAATAAAGGTATACGATTTAAATTGTCACGTCTTGAATTCGCAACATATCTCTAACTTTAAGATATAGAAAAAATAGGCAAAGGTGGTTCTTCCTCGTTTTGGATAGGGAAAAAGGATTCTCTATACCGGGATGAGGATAACCGCAGATTTGAAATACTCTCAGATTTACAAATTTACAAATAGTTTATTGATTGATTTACATTGACAGCATCCTTCAGAACTCGACTAAGTCCTTGATGGAACTTGTATTTAATTTAAAGAGATACTTTTCCGCACAGATTTTAAGACTGAAGATACTTTTAAGGAGTTGATGTTACTAGGTGAAGACTCCGGAGCGAACTCGAACTTTCTGGTAAAACCCTTCCGTTTTTATAGTACTTTTGCATGAATTAAAGATGGCCGCAATGCATTAAGGGCACGTGCACATTTTGACAAAATACGTGATTCCTAGGTTTTCCTACGTGATAGTAACACCCCTTTTCGTTGATTGGTTCCCCTTTTTAGGGAACAGCAAATGTATTAGCATTCCCACGAATTAAGATAAACAGATGTTTTGATTTCAGGAAGGTGACATTGATATTTTTATGGCGAAAAGTGACAGGTCTTGGTATGATAAACTAAATAGTATTCTAGTTTATGATATCTGGTCTTCCTCTTAAAAGAGATATTATAAGTGTTTTCGTAAAATGTCACTTTTACAAATAGGGTTTGCGTTGAGGTCAGAAGTCAAGAGATTTAATGGATTTGGATACATAAATATGTCAGATATTGAATCGATTGTTTTCTTAAAGAAAGGGTGGCTTTTGAATAAGTTCGTACTTGCTTAAAATGAACATTTACGAAATAACAATATTGCTTGGTTAAAACTTAACAGAGATACAATATTAATTGGTAGTGAACGAATGATAATCTAAATGCTAGTTACCAGAATGGATTACAATTGCTGGTCTTTTAAAGATTATTAATATATTTAAGAAAGATAATTAATACTACGTTGCGGGGACATGACAAAATATTTGCTGATTATTATTAACAGAAAAATTTATAATTACCTGAATTATCCATTTTTTTAAATAATCCTTTTTTTTAATATTTTTCTTGGTAGGTAATATATTATTTTTATTTTGCAATCTATAAAATTTTTTTTTAACACTTGAAGTAACTGTCTGAAGTTGAACCTGTATTACTAACGATTATCATTTAAAAAACAAATTTGTTATCACATAAATGTCAAATAGAAATTTTATTAATTCTAAAAATTAAAAATTTCTAATTTTGGTCAGAATTTTAATATTTTTAAAATAGAAAATATAAATGTAATTTATAGAGATAATTCAAGGACGAAAAGCAAAAACAAATATTAAAATAAAGAAACTTGATCATATTAGAATGTGTAATTATAATATCAGGTAAAGACTAAAGCACGCAATTTATTACAACCTTTATATTTTTATTATTATACGAACCTTTAGATATATTGCAATTAAAACTGCAAGTTGAACATAAACTTAAGACATTCAGACCTCCAACCAATTCTTTAATTGCCTTTTCTAACCAGATAATTTCTGAACCCAAGCTTCATCAACATTACTTCATCTTATGACTAAGTTCGAATCATTACATAACTTTGAACAATAATTTCAGTAAAACTTATTTTAATTATTTATCGCACAATAAATAATTATTTAATTATAATTAAATATGATTTGAAAACAGATATGGTTTTTTTTGAAAAATAATCTTTTTCAAATTTTTGAATATTCAAAAGAATCTCATATTTTTGGGCTCCTCAAAAATACCCACTCGGATTTTTTGGCTCCATCCCTTCATACCAAGAACTATCCCCTTGATGCCGTTTTCAACTTTTTCAAAGCTTTTGCAACTTTTTTGTTTAGGAAACGATAAGTTGAGGAATTATGGGTTTTTAAGTTTATGAATTAACTCTTTATATGTGAGATTATTTCACACCAAAGAGGGCCGACATTTTAATTCGCATGATGCAAGTTGACAGTTACAAAACAGTGATCTCGAAATTGTCTCCCTACGCGCAACAACGCACGTTGACTACACGCTGCCCGTCGAATTAAATTAATTCGATTTTGAATCACGAACTAAATTTTGACCAATAGCCAATTGATTAATTAATTTTCATTTATTATATGGGTGATTCTCTGCAGACAGAAAATTAAAATTTCAAAAAATTTTAAATATGATTTCGAAGAATTCCAAGAATTGATCATAATTCCAAAAACATTCAATAGTATTTTTAAAAATTCAATAAAATATCAAAGAATTCGAAAGTTTCAATCAAATTTAATATAATTCCAAAGAATTCAATAAAATTCCGAAGAATTCAGTGGAATTCAAACAAATTAAAAAGATTTCAACATAATTTCAAAAAATTTAGTATAATTACGAAAATTTCTATATAATCTCTTAAAATCTTTAAGGGGTTACACCACTATGAGATTTTCAAAAAATCGATTTTTTTGGTTTCATTTAGAAAAATTGTTTATACTTTTAAGAATATTTTAAGCGTTCAATCATTTCAAAATTCAAACTATTTCCGCAGTTACAACAATTAGAAGTGAGCGCGTCACTGAAACTCAGGTTCCGTTCGGACCCACAGTGGACCCATATTGGATCAGCCATTTTGTTTTTGAAATTTTTGACACCGTATTCGTCATGAGCGACGCCAAAAACCAGTGAATAACGGAATTTGGCCCATTTTATCAACATTTTATGGTTTTAGTCAGCTTTTCGCGATTTGGTCTCATTCGCGCCGTACTGTTTTTTCTTTCCCGTTTTTCTCAAAACTACTTTTTTCAAACTGGTGTACACGATATCTCAAGATCTAGTCAACCGATTTTGTTAAAATTTTAAACACATGTTCTTCATACTATTGTCTATCGGGTGACGTAGTATTTTTTTGATTGGGTGCCCTGTTCATTAGTTACAAATTTTTTAAATTCAAAATTTCTATAAAAATTAGAAAATTTTTTTTAAACAGCTGTAATTTCTACAAAAAATTTTTAAAATTTTTTTCCTTACGTCACACGATAGAGATTATCTTTCTAAATAAGCAAAAAAAAATATTTTTGTTTGAGACAATGCCTGATCGAGAAAATAGGTACACCATCAACAAGGATTTTCAAAAAAGGGTCCTACTCATTGGCTCATATCTCCGCCATTTTAAAATTTTTTGAATTTGTCATTGATTCAAATTATACATAAAAGTACTATGTATAATGTATATATATATATTGTAACATGATATCCTATCATGTACAAGTACTAGCCTAAAATCACTAAATTCACTAAATTGAATAAAGTCGAGTACGGAATCATATTCACTTGATTGGGTGGTATTTCTATACCATATTGACCAGTCAGGTATCTCTTGTGAACTTACTCCGAAACTCAAGCAGACTGAGACATCATTGGTTATTGGAATATAATACTAATTCCAATATTCGCTTTATTATTTGTTCTAAGGTACTCTAGGGCCGGCTGGCCCTATTCTTAATTTGGAGGATGAGTTATTTAGCATATTGGTCATTCGTTCAATCTCCAAGCCAGTCCTAGAAGGAAGCATCAACGTATCATCGTTTGAATTTGGCGGCGTCCACTCATACTCCGTGGTCATGCAGTGGGAGTGAAGTGAACTTAGTGTTGGACATTATTACGGACGATAGCCAATCGGCGTAACGCACTTGTTCACTGAGTGACAGACTTTCAACAGCCAATCGGCTGAGACTTTTATGAGCGTCGCTCTTACGTCATCTCCGTCCGCTTGCCGACAAGACGGAAGGCGAAATTCTAATCGCCATTCCGTTCTCGACTGTTGTCTGTGTGCTTGCCTGTCATTTTTTTATAAGAGGATAAATTTATAAGCATTATTGAGGAAGGTTTAAACTAATCATATTAAGTGGAAATCTGATCGTACAGATAGCCAGTAATTGTTTGTGGCGTGAGCTTTGAATTCGCTCACCAGGAATATTCAAATTATTGAAATAGGCGTTGCCTAATTTATCTAAAAGAGCGTCACTATCAAAGGTACGTCTTTCGCTCTTTCCTCATCGAATTTATTTGTGTTTCCGGACTCAGTCCGAAGTCTTTATTATTTGAACCATTAGTTGTGATTTTCATTATTGTAATGCATTAGAGTAAATTCATACTAATCTCATACTTCAAAAATGACGTGTTGCTTAATTCTCATTTGCCTCAACCGCCATTTTGGAAAAGCTAAATATATTTCAAATCATGCTAATTGATTTATAATTCATCTCAATGATTTCACGGCAGATAAATTATGATCATTATAATTTGTTTTATTCCAAAACTCTAATATTTGAATGTATTTAAATCTAATGAGAAGTTGTGAGACCATTGTCGTAATTCTGAAATGGGAGTAACCCATAGTAATCATATTTAGATTTTATTATTATGTGATTTGTTAATTTAGTAAAAGGGCGTAGTCCCATATTGATCATTATACTTACTAATAAATTTGTTATTATGTTTTGTGGTAAACTTATGAATACTCATTCTCAATCATATAATGAACCCCCTTACCTCGACCCCTCTACTTGTTGGGTTAGGCTGGTTAATAATTATTAATAATTAATTTTAAAATCATTTAAATCTCTTTTGGTTATTTTGGGGAGTGGTCAAAATAACCTGGCGTCCAATAAAGTTTAATTCAGTAAGAATAAGTGCCTAAGCAAAATAATAGGTTCAGGTGCCAAGTAACTTTTTGGTAACTTTAAATTTATTTTAAATTGAACAATGGAAAAATAAGCCAAGGGTTATAATATATATATATATATATATATATAATAATTATTTTTAATAATTTATGACGGCGTAAAAAAAAATGCTTATTTTTACACCTATTTTCCCACACGCCAGGGTAGTGTAACCCCTTAATAGAATTCCAAATAGTTCTATAGATATCCAAAGAAATCGAATTAATTCAAATCAATTCTAACGAATGGAAAATAATTTTGTAAAGTTCAATAGCATTTTCAACAAATTGATTAAAAACTTCGCGAAAAGTCAAACAAATTAAACAGAATTAACTGAACTGAACTCAAATCATAGTTTTAAAGAATAAAAGGGGCCGTCCTTAAATTATGTAAGGCTGTTTTCTGGAATTTTTACCCACGTACCCCCCTCTGTAAGGATTCGTAAGTTTTGATACCTTCTCCCCTCCCTTATCATACGTAATTTTTTTTAAATAAATTTTTTCTTAATGTTTTCGTGTGAGACAATATAAAAACGTCATCTCTTTTCAAACGAACATTTTTTACTATAAAGAAGAGACTAAAAAATTACATCAAATGTTACATTTTGTCATTTTTTTTAATATCTCTTATATATAAATTTGATTTTCAGTGATTTTCAAAGAGGAAAAATCTTACGTAAGAAAGTTTTTTGACCACGTATCTCTCACGTAAGGTCAGCATAGAAAAATGATTAACCCCTTCCCACCTAAAAACCTTACGTAATTTAAGGACAGCCCCAAAGAGAAAGGTAAAGAATTCTGTATTTGCAACAATTTGATGAATTTGACATTTAAGAAAAGTTTAAGCAATTCATCAGAAATATATAGATTCGATAAATAAGAAGTCAATGAATATCTAAAATATTCAAACAAATTCAATAGAATGTATTAGAATTGAATATATTTCCGAAGAATTCAAAGACTTTCGAAGAATTAAATAGGGTTCCAAGATATTGAATTGAATTCTAAAGAATTTGATAAAATTCAAAAGAATTCAAGTGAATTCATGAAAATTCAAAAGAATATCTTAGAATTAAAATTAATTTCAAATAGGTCAATAGATATCCGAAGAATGCAATGGAATGCCATAGAGTTTCAAATATTTAAATCAAATATCAATGATTTTAGTCAAATAAAATATAAATAAAGTCAGTAAAATTCCAAAATGTTCCTAAGAATTAATAATAATATCTAAGAATTCCCCTTAATTCCAATCAGATTAAAAGAATCTTATTGATTTTTGAATATTTCCGAAGAATTTAAAAGCATAATTCAGTAAAATTTACAAAACTTCTAGAGAATTCCAAAGATTTCAATAGAATTTACTACAATTCCAAAGAATTTAAGTTTATAGAGAATAAAAAGTTTTTGGTAAGAAAATTGGGTGGAGGTTTTGAGGTTTTCAAAAATATTAAAAAACTTTTTTTGAATGAGTGATTTTGAAAATCACCACACCGTCAGGTTTTTTATGAACTCTCATTTAAGATCATAATATTAATTCTTTTTGATAATAGTATAATTTGTTCCTTTTTTCAGATTATTCTAAGCGATTACAATGGACATTCTCACCTACAACCAGCAGGAAATGGTCCGCGTAAAACTACCCATGGAAGATGAGGAGGGCGATTTGGAATCTCAGACCGACGAGGAGCAGGAAGAGCTTGCTTCCCTCGATGAAGGTTTCCTCTCTACAATCAGTACCGCCGTCACAGATGTCGGTGACAAGAATTGCGCCTTTCCCTTTCGCAAAAGCCTCTTTTCAAACGTAGCACCTTACATTGCCTTCCAATCCTACGAGTGCAATGATTCCAGTTTGTGTCATGACCTCACGAAGCACTTAAAATGGAGACTGACTACCATAACTCCCCAACTAGTTCGTAGTACTCTAATTAATTCCGGCTACCGACTGATGAAAAAAACTCACGATTGGTGTGGTACTTGGGGAAAACACATGAGATCCAACTGCTTCAAAACCCTCAGGGAATACCAAAAGATCAATCACTTTCCCGGGACCTTCCAAGTGGGTCGAAAAGATCGTCTCTGGAGAAACCTCAGTAAAATGATGATTAAACATGGTAAGAAAGAGTTTGGTTTCATTCCCAGAACTTATGTTCTCCCACAAGACCTTCGATGTTTCCGACAAGTTTGGGAGAAGCAAGGCAGCAAAGAGAAGTGGATTATAAAACCTCCGGCTTCAGCAAGAGGAACTGGGATTCGCGTCGTTAACAGATGGGCCCAAATCCCTAAGAAACGACCAATCATTGTTCAGCAGTACCTTTCCAAACCGATGCTCATCGATGGAGCCAAATTCGACCTCAGACTCTACGTCCTTGTCACCAGCTTTAACCCCCTTCGCATCTACATCTATCCTGATGGCCTCGTTCGGTTTGCGTCAGTCAAATATATCGACGACATCAACTACCTCAGCGATCGCTTCATGCATCTCACCAACTACAGTATCAACAAATCTAGTGCTTCTTACACTGACAATGAGAGTCCCGATTCCTGCTCCGGTCACAAGTGGACGATCAAGACACTCTGGTCTTACCTAGAAAAGAAAAACGTCAATGTTCAGAAACTCTGGACTACCATAAAGGATATTGTAGTCAAGACAATGATCGCTGGAGAGTCCTCGATCAACGGCCTTACCAAAGCAAACGTCACCTCCAGGTACTGTTGCTATGAACTCTTCGGTGTAGACATCCTCCTTGATGAGAACCTCAAACCCTGGCTGTTGGAAGTCAACATTTCGCCGTCTCTGCAGTCAGCTTCACCTTTAGATGTCGCTGTCAAGGGTCCACTGATTAGAAACGTGTTCAACATCGCTGGGTATCAACTGCCAGTTAGCCTCTCGGAGAGCGAGATGGAGACACTAGCCAGAAGGTATCAATTTGATCCTGTCTGCCAGGATTACAGGCTCCATCGAACCTCCTTGAGTCTTCAGGAAAGACAGAAGCAGTATCACTATCTTAGTACTAGAGACAGGGAAGACTACTTAGATGATATTATCGAAGACTTGACGCCTGATGACGTCAGAAACCTTATTGCCTATGAAGATGAATTGACTCAGTGCGACAAGTTTGAGAAGATCTTTCCCACTGCCAATAGCCATGAGTACTTTCAGTATTTCGAAGCTCCGAGGTATTATAATATGTTGCTTGATGCTTGGGATGAAAAATACGCTGTTAACCGGGAAGAGGGCATCAACAGGTTGCAAAAGCTATGCAAGACCAAATACCACTTGGAACAAAACGTTTAGCTGATTCACTGCCCCAATACTCAGTCAATTACTGATTAGCTAGGATTACTAGTTAGCTAGGATGTGAAATAATTTTGAATTTTAAGAGCGTTCGATCCAAGATATGATCTGAAAATACGATTTCTTGGTTTTACGAGACAAATATAATTATTAGATTTTGTTTCCCTCTGTGGTGGTGCTCATTTTTGAATATAATATTTCGAAAGAGCAACAAATGCTTCCTTTCAGTTAGGACAAACAAAGATTTCAGACGATTTTTTACAAATTGTTTGAAATTTTTTTAGAATTCTGTAAAAACATAAAAAATTGTTTAAAATCATATGAAATCGCTTAAAATTTCCTGATACTTCTTAAACTCTTTTTTAAAATCTTTTATATTCTCTTAAATATTTAAAAATCCTTTTTAACTCTGGAAATTAGTTTTTAATCTTTAAAGTCTCTTCAAATATTTTTAAAGTCCTTGAAATCTTCTGAAAATGTCTTGAGAATCCATAAACTCTTTTCTGAAATCTTTTGAAATCTCTTAAAATCGTTTGAAATTTTTCAGTCCATTAAAATATCTCATAAAACCTCATAAAATCCCGCAAAATACCTTGAAATATATGTATTTTTAAATCCTTAGAAATCTCTTGAAATTCCTTAAAATCTTTTAAAATCTCTTGAAATCTCTTATAATCATTTTAAATTCTTTGCAACTCATCAAAATCACTTGAAATCACAAAATTTCAGTACTTTTTCCATACAATGAAAAAAGCCTCCATTGAGTTTTAAGGCTGTTGAAGCAATAGAAAAAATGTCATCCTTTACTTTAGATTTTAAGGGCGTTGGTTCCAAGTGTTAAACTCAAAATTCCATTCTCCATTTTACTCAACGAAAACTGTAGATAAATATTTTTTCGCTCTATAGCACTAATATTTTCTCAAATTAATTCGATATTTTTTGCATTAAATGAAGAATTCAAAATTTGACTTTGAAATTCAATATTTTAATTTTGTGTACTTAAAAAATATTTCAATTAGATATTTTCTCGCTCTGTTCGCATAATTCTAGTTAAAAATTGATTAATTTTACAGATTGAACAAATTTCGAAAATATTATTTTTTAAGTAAAATGAAGAAACCAACTTTTTAGATTAGAATTTGGCAGGGAAGAATTTTTTGGTCTAAAAAATGGGACTTAGTACCTGTTTTTCGAAAAAAAAATAATTTGTTTAGCTAAAATGGAAAACTTTCGGCTAGGATTTTAGGTTTTATTAGGTTAGCTGAAACTTTTCCATTTTAGCCTAGCAAATTAGTTTTTTCGAAAAACAGATACAAGACGAAAATATATGTGGTCACAATATTCTTTAAGTAAAATGAAGTAAAAGAATTCTGAGTATAGATCTCGAATTCCTGATTTTAAGGCTGTTGCAGGAGGGTAAAGAAATCTGTAGAATACTCTTGCCACAGGAAGGACTTTTTAAAAGTTTTTTCAAGTCCTGAAGGAAAAGCAGGCTCAAACTTAAGGGACTTGGTGTTTCGATTTTTCATTAGAGGAAAATATCGGCGTAATTCAATAATTTTACCTTGTGTATTCAACGATGTGTCTCACACACACATTGACAGCAATGGACAAAATGGCCGGCGTCGTTGAATACACTAGGTAAAATTATTGAATTACGCCAATATTTTCCTCTAATCAAAAATCGTAAAAGCAAGCCCCCTAAAGTTGAGCTTGCTTTCCCTTCAGAACATGAAAAAACATTTAAAAGATCCTTCCTATGGCCTCAAAAAGTGGACAAAATATACCCTGCAAATTAGAGTGTACTCTCAAATTTCACCATTTTTTCGACTTTCCTGCAACAGCCTTAAGCAAAAAAGTATTAAAGTTAACCACTTTTCCTCTCTGTTTACGACGCTATTTCAAAAAAGAGTAAATCTACTGAGTGAAAAGATATTTAATTCTAATAATTGTTTGGTAAAATGAGTAAATTTAATTTTGAGGTTAGAATTTAGATAATTTTTCGTTAGATTTTGAATGTATATCTTTATATTTGGAACAGGGTCTACGTTTCGTTTTACGCGTAAAGTATTGACATAAAAGATTTTTGCGCTCTGTACGAACTTTTTTTAACTCTTTGCAGCATAGTGGGTCGTTCAGCGTCCCACCTTTTTCTCCATTGTTTTACATGTTTTTAACTACTCTTTTAAGAACAAGTACCGTGTTTTGTATTTTTCCTAAGTCTCTAGGATATAAATGAATATGAAAAAAATGTTATCCGTCATTAATTGTTAATTATAGAAATAACTTATATAAACAAATAATCAAAATTGGTGCTTTTTCGCGTGGAAATTCATTTTCCACTAATCTATCTTGTAGATTCGAACGGCAATTTTTTTTTTGTGTTGAGTCCACCTTAAAGTATTTTTAAGAATTTTTTCAGAATTTTCTACAATGTTATATAAGTTATAAACTCTATTTTTTTGTTTAAAAAACTCTAAATTGCAGTATTTCTCAGAGGTGTTTATTTTCATCTTTGAATCTGAATCTAACTTCAAAATATTAAATTTCGAAAAATCCAAGATTGCGGAATTTAAGATTTTTAGAAATTTTGTATGTTGAATATTAAAAATTTTGAATTTTGGATATCTAACTCCGGATTCGTAATCAGCGACCCCGAAAACCTCCTAAGGTGCTTGTGACTGTAAAATTTCTTTCTTAGAAAAATGTGTGCTACAAAGGGTTAATAAGAGACTACCAGTATATTGCAAAAGTGTATTTAATTTTAATACTTGTTGAGGCAAATAAAGTGATTAAATGATTAGGATCAAAAATCCTTAAGTCGTACTTTTACGAAATCACTCAACGAGGAATTCCATTTCTTCTGAATTTGAGGATGAGAAGATATAATTCTCTAGTAGGTGGTGTTAAAAATGTTCAAATGAGGAAAACTCATCTTAGAAGATTTTAGTTGAGTAGTTATTTTTTGTCAGTTTACGAAAATTAGGATAAACTTACGAAAACTCCATTTTCGAATTTTAACTCGCCATTGCCCTGAACCTTCCTTTCAAGTCCTAGAGAAAAACTTTTCAAGGATTATTTGACGAAATCAACAGAAAATTTTTATTGCTTCTTCGATAGTTTTTTTTTTTGCAAAAAAAAAATATTTTTTGGAATATCTCGAAAATATTACTTTTAAGGAGAAATGTAAGAGAAAAAAGTTTTAGGTCTTGAGAAAAGACACCCTTTTTGCTTCCTCATAGAAAAAGCTTTGTAGTGGTGACAAAATTCAGTTTCCTAAAAAAGGTTTTTTTGAACATATTTCAAGGGTCATATATCTAATATGATGGTCTGAAAAAATGTCCGGATGTTTGTGTGTCATTATTTTTGCGTCACGATCCAGCAATTTTTTGAAAACGCGTAGAGATAAATTGATGAAATTTTGCATAGTTATTTCACTATATACCTAGTTGAATTTCTTATAAGGGTTTCACAAAATATTTAATTTTACAAGTCTTTCTTGATCTTTTATAATTTTCGTAAAATTCATTTTTCCACTATAACTTCTCAAATATTCAAAATTGAAAGCTGATGTAAGGAAAATGAAGATTCTTTGTGTTCAGACTAATCGATTGATCTGTATATGATTAATGCATTTCATTAAAAAATAAGAAAGTTATGCATCATTGTAATTTTCGAAAATGAATTTTTCCAAAATAATTTCTCAAATAATCAAAATTTAAAGCTGATGTAAAGAAAATAAAGATTCTTTGTGTCTAAACGATGTATGTCAATATTAAAAATTATTATTTAAAATTTTTTAAAAATGTTCAAAAAATATATAAACTCCTTATTGCTTCCTCTATGAGGAAGCAAATCATATTTGCTTACAGGAAGCAAAGTGCTCATTGAATGAGTACAAAAGTTGATACAACTTCACAGCTAGTTTCTTTTTAGAGAAAAAATTAGCATATAAAACATGTCTTTTTTGAAGTCTTACTTTTTTTCCTGGAGTATTTTTCCATAAAAAAAATATTTTTCCAAATACTCAAAAGAGGTGTTCTTCAAACAAATGCAAAGTAGGGTAAAGGAACCAATTGTCGAGGAAATAGGCAACCTCAAAATTCTCAAACCTACTATTTATAAACGAAAACTCCTACAATTTTGAAACTTATTTGGTTGGACAGAATATTTATCGAACTTTCATTTCTGTGTGTATTTTTTTTTCGGAAACTTAGAACCCGAGACAAAAATTATGAAAAAAGAGAAATGTGTCGAAAACACCATTTCTCGTGGTGTATTTTCCAATCGCTCGAGGGTTTGGAACCATTTGTCGAGGCAGACATTTCTCGGCGTGACAAACCTAACCAAAAATTCAAAAATTTATAAAGTTGAAATCGATTTATTCATCGAGAAATAAGTAATAGGTATAATATAATTTAATTATTTGAACGTAATAATAATAATAAAAAACAATAATTAAAAGAGGGAAAATATAATTTGCTAAATACC
>UCOH01005956.1:0-13714 GCA_900474275.1 Synergus japonicus
TTTCTGCATCGTGTGGTGACTGGAGACGAAAAGTGGATTTATTTTGAGAATCCGAAACGAAGAAAATCGTGGGTCGATCCCGGACAACCATCAACTTCCTTCTCAAGACCTAATCGCTTTGGACGCAAGACGATGCTGTGCGTTTGGTGGGATCAGCAGGGTGTCGTCTACTATGAGCTATTAAAACCTGGTGAAACTGTCGATGCTCACCGCTACCACCAACAACTAATCAAATTGCGCCTTGCTTTGCGTGAAAAAAGGCCGGATTATGAAGAAAGACATGAGGAGCTGAATTTTCTTCACAACAACGCCCCATCGCACACGTCAAAAATGGTCCAAAACTACTTGAAAACACTCAACTGGGAGGTGCTACCTCATCCCGCTTATTCACCAGTCCTGGCCCTTTCTGATCACCACCTGTTTTCGTTGATGGGTCACGCGCTCGCTGAACAACATTTCGATTCGTACGAAGACGTCGGAAAATGGCTTGACGAGTGGTTTGCATTGAAAGATAAAGACTTTTTTTGGTGTGGTATACACAAATTGCCCGAGAGATGGGGAAAATGTATAGCAAGCGAGGGAAAATACTTTGAATAAAAATTATTGTATTTTCTGCAAAAAAAAAGACTTTCTTTTGCCTAAAAAACAGCAGATTTAAGCTTATACACCTGGTAAATCTCTCATGTATTTTTGTAGACAATATTTGTAAGTACACCTATTAAATATTATCCGTCGGTTTAATTTGTCACTCAGAAATGCGCCTGTTGAGT
Organism: Synergus japonicus; assembly: GCA_900474275.1. NCBI lineage: Eukaryota > Metazoa > Arthropoda > Insecta > Hymenoptera > Cynipidae > Synergus > Synergus japonicus. The sequence continues at coordinate 771 of UCOH01005956.1, forward strand.
GTAAATTAATTTCTATGGCTTTGTAATCTAATATACAGGATTTACAGGAAAAAGAAATAGAAAAGTATTCTCGGGTTGAAAATATTAATAATAGATACTCCTACACTGAGAGGGATTTGGCATAGTTAGCGCCACCATGACATGGTAGTGGTCGCCCTGCATTACCGTTCGTGTAGCACGCTAAAGCGTCTAATACGTGTGCATTTATGCACACGTGTAAGACGCTTGTTATATGGAAACGATGGTTAGGCACTATGAGGGCGCTGTTAGTACGTTACATTGCTCGCCCAGTGCGCAAAGATGCGTAGCTACTGCGCTTTTTTCGAGCAAACCTATCATTCACGGATTCGGCGCATTAGCTAAATTCGGTGCGCAGTGACCGTGCCAAATCCCTCTCAGTGTATTTATTAATATTTTATCATGGATATCTACAGCCTTAGGCACTCCTATTGACTGTAGAAATCGTACACCTTTTGAATAAGAGAGAGAGAAAGAGCGGAGAAACGGAGAACCGATAAAGAATAAGTTACGTTTAGAGAATGTCAAACATAGTAGCTCCTATAACATGAAATTTCTCTTACGCGAGAATTAACAACGACAGGTGCGCCTGAGCGTTAGCAATTCCCCATACAAAAGTATACGGAAATCGACAAGGATAGTAGCGTCTATACCTTGCGATTTCGCCGATGCTTTGCCTTCCACAGATGCTCCTGTCGGTAGGAAAAGTACGTGAGTTTTCACCAGGCGAGAGCTCTCCGACCTACTCGGTGTGTCGCGCCCAGCTAGACTGAAGAATTGTTCTTCCGTGTGTGGTTCTATGGAACCTGTTTTATGGACCTGATAATGAGAGTCTAATGCAGGAGTACGGGAGCGGGGACGGCGATTGTGAGGTTGGATAACAAGTGTGCGTGCGGTACGCACTCAGGCGTAATCACTCGTTACAAATTGTTCAAGAGAATCACGAATTAAAAAGGCGTGACCTGGTACAGGATGCTGAGATAAAGAAACTGAAAAAAAACCATTTTTACTTAATTTAACATATTTTCTACTCTTCTTTTGTAGATACCATTTCAAGTATCGGTGAGACTATGAATCAAAATATACAGCATAAAATTAACACTGGCGAGCTAATTCCTCCTTTACTACACTTGCTTCACTTTGCTACACTTGCCAGAACAATATAAAACTGTACCTCTACCTAATACGAAATCCAAACAACAATGGATCCTTCAAATAAATCCTTAAGTGGTTATTAATCAATTCCTCGGCAATTCAAACGATAAAAACAACTTGTCGATTCCACTTCCAGAAAGAGAGTGACGCTCAGGGAACGAGGCAGAAGTTCGTTAACAGGTGGACCACCATCATGGAAACTAAGTCCGACGCAGCCAATCCCAGTAATTATTGAAATCATGTGACTAGTGACGTAGTAAAGAAAAGTTCTGTCACTAGTCACCAATATAGTCACTAGACAATGCGCCCTGCACTTGTTCTTATAAATGTTCGTAGCGAGTCACGCAATGGCGGAGCATTCTTTATAGTGTCTCTAAACAATGATAACAACAATTCATCAATCCCTGTCACTTTCATCGGCTGTATTTTCAGTAACATCCATAGGCTCAGTAATGTTTTCAGTGATATCCATAGGTTGTGGTATACAATATCACCGATCTATTTGATAATACCATATCTGGATGTAAAATTTCCCGCTCTTTCTGAATCTGCAGTTAAAAATACATTGTTTGCAATATTTACCGATTTGACCTTTAATTGCTTTCGAAGAGTTGAGACTATTTATCGACTCCTCAAAACGAAGCCTAAAAGCGGTTCTACTTCCCAATGCACAATGGGCCAGGAGACCCGGTTTTGTGGTCAAAATTCAATTTTTTAATCAAAATTCAAAAATCTATGGAATTGACAAAGAATAGTTACTCGGGGGGTTTTGGGGTCGCTGATTACGAATATGTAATCAAAAATATAAAATTAAAAATGGCGGACCCAATATGGCGGCGAAGATTTTGAAAAGTTTACAGAATTGGCTAAGAATTAGGTTTTGGAGGGTTTTGGGGTCTGTTTCGCTTACGAATTATCTTGAGTTCCATCTTCCTCTTCATCAGTCAATTCAATTTCATCTAGAAGCACTTCAGCTTCTGAAAAACCAGTTACTTCTTCTTCTCGATCTTCTATGTCAGAACTGGATGTTTCGGGTTGACTTGTTCAAGAAGTTTAAATTTTACATATACATATATTGTATACATTCCATTATGTCGGATTATGAATAATCGGAAGAAGGTGCTTTGCTGAAAACTCTTGTTTTTCATTTACTAATAATGTGATTGTATTTGACTGCAATTAAGATTTACAGATTGAACTGTTTTCTTACAAATTTAACGCCTTGGTGAATTAAATAAATTGACGTAGGAGGTTAGAAATCAATTTCTTAACATCAAAAATCGTATTTTCCTAACGTCAGTAATACTACGAATTGTTATAAAATTTTGTACGTTGTACCTGTATCATCGAAACAAAAACTGATCAATCAACATATAATTATCGTCAATAGTACTTCAATTAGTCCTGAATTCAGTACTTTAATTCATTTTTTCGAATTCCAAAATTGAATTTTGGCCACAAAACCGAGTCTCCTGGCCCACTAGGCCATCCAACAAAGTTAAAAGAAACATATGGAAATTTAAAAATAGTTTTGGACAAAATTAAGTATGCGGGAATCTTAAAATTTCCACCCTGATTTTGAGTCAACAATCGGGTTTTATAAAGAATCCCTTTTTTTTGTCTTTGGGATAGCAGAGATAGAAAGAAACACTATTTTGAAAAAGATTGGCCAAAACGTGAAAATTTCCATCCCGGATCCAAAAATATAATACGTAAACCGTTACTAGATCCTTCAAAGGTTTTGCTTCCGCCTCTTCATATCAAACTTGGTCTGATCAAACAGTTTCTCAAAACCTTGGACAAAGATGGCAACTGTTTTCAATATTTGGGAAAGAAATTTCCAGAAATCAGTGATGCTAAATTGAAAGAAGGTATCTTTGATGGTTCTCAAATTTGCACTTTATTTACAGACGAAAAATTTGTCACAGAAATGAATCATAAAGAAATGGCTGCATGGTCAAGTTTCTAAAAGATCGCAGAAAATTTCTTGGGAAATTAGAAGAGTGATGATTACAAGTCTTTAGTTGAAGATTTGTTGCAAAGTTTAAAAAATATAGACTGCTTGATGAACTTAAAGTTACATTTCCTACATTCTCCTCTTAACTACTGTGACGTGGCTAACTAATTACTAAAATTAGGCCTCTAAGCCACGCACAAGAAAAATAAAAACAAAAATACGGGAATAAATAATAAAAATAATTCTAGGTAATTTTTGGGCGCCAGTCCTTTCTTGAGACAATTCAAAACAAAACATACTAGTTATGTCCAGATTTTAATTTAAGATAATAAAACTAAAAAGAGATAATCAATAAATAAATAACAACCAAAATCAAAACTAAAGTCTCATTGATTGTTGGATCCTTTCTTGGGTCAGATGTTAACAACAATTCATGTATCTGGGCAATAACTAGCGAAACCAATCAAATATTCATAAATTTTAGGGAAATAACAGAAGATAAATTATAAGAATTAAGGCTAGACAACGATAGAGAGGGGTGGAACGTTAACTAACAAAACTCTTTTAAAATAAATAAAATTATAATATATTAAAATAAATAAAACAATAAGATTTAACAAAATAGGGTAAAATCAACAAAATAATAACAAAAAAAATATAATACTGTCAATATTTAAAGATAAAGATATTCCATAAGATAGGGAGGATCTTTCTACATTATTGGGGATTTAAATTAAATATTAAGGGCATGTGTTACTTACCATGTGAGCAAGCTTTTAAACCCGGTTTTTTTCTACAATTTTTATATTTTCAAAAAAATTATAGTCAACATCCGTCAAGAACGTGAATACGGACGAATGTTGACTATAATTTGTTTGAAAATCTAAAAATTGTAGAAAAAAACCGGGTTTAAAAACTTGCTCATACGGTAAATAACACATGCCCTTAAGACATAATTAAAGAAACAGGGATCATTATAATAAGGGAATTCACATAATTTGGGACCAGTTAAGTTGATATTAAATAAACATAATTTCAGGGTTTAGAGTCATTAATTGGGGATCCTCAAAGATAAATTTAAAATTACATAAGACATATTTCATATTTTACAAAATTTAGGGCAGGTTTAATACAAAATATAATTTAGAGAGTTAGGATCATTAAAGGGAACATTCCATGGCTTCGGCACTCCGGATTTATAGTTATATTTTATAGGGAAAACATAATCATAATATTGGGGCAATAATAAATCAGTGAATATAAAATATTGATCCAGCCAAGGAGTTAGAAACAATTAAAAATAATTATAAAATAACTAAATCGTAAAGATGAAACTCAAACCTTTAAATAGCAGAATACAGCAACTCGAAGTATAAAATTCAGAACACTAATATTCGACCGACACTTTAAATTCACAGAACAGGAATGAACGAGTGAAGAGAAACGAGAAATGGCACAAGCGTTGCTTTTCGAGAGAATTAATTAAAGGGGGGAAATCTGACTGCGCGTGAACTGTAAATTGGTATCTAATAAGGGTAAGAGGTAGAGATCGTCCCTGAAGAACGTTGCCCATTGATCTGCCCTGTTGTCTTTCCTTCTCTTCAAAAGTCTTCTTCTTTCTTCACAGAACCAAGTCGTTTTCATAGAGGAGAAATTCTCTCCTCTCTGTACTCAAGAGAGGGGATCAATTGTGGCATACGAAACAAAACTTGTACGAGGGTAGTTGAAGCGCTGAATCCTGATTGGAGAACGGAAGTCCTTGCTTCGAACCGCAGATGTAGGATGGACTCCGAATTGCTCCAACATAAAACAAAAAGGCACATACGGCCAGAAAATGCTCTTTTTCCATTTCAGAGTCATACAAATTTAAAATAAGATAAATCTACCGACCTATTAACGATAGGGGTAGTAATTTTGGTCCTTCTTCACTGGAACAAGCCTAAGATCTTGGAAGATCAACCAAAAAAGGTAACGAGATACTTGGAGACAGCGGAAACCAGAAGAGAAGTCGATTGAAGGTCACCAGACAAAAGAAGCCTCGCCAGAATGAAGGTGACGACAGATCCTGATCGATGACGCAATGGAAATGGATGCTGCGAATCTCTACTCTTAATCCTCATAGATTAAGAGGCTCACAGTCGTTTACATAAAAGAGGGGGATAAAATAATATACATTAATAAAATTTGTCCTTAAATCGAAAAATGACAAGAGACGAGGAGTGCCGAATTTATTAAAAGTGTCGGTCTTTATTAGAGATTATGATTAGGAGGATTTATTTTAAGATGTAAATATGATGGTAGATATTTGCTAGTCGCTTAAAAGGTGAAAACAGCCAGACATTTTGAAAAGAAAAAGAAATACTCTACGCAGATCTTTCGAAGACAAAAGGGTTCGTTACTCAAGAAGAATTTCACCATTTGATGATTCTGTTCAAGTTGAAACCGATTTATTCGAAGTGGAAGACACTCATTCAGATACAGAAAACTCGTCGCTACTTCCTCCAAAACCATCAAAGTTGGGATCTTTTATTATGAAAGAAAAAATAGTTGCAGACAAAGATAGTCTAGAAGAATCGGCTGAAGAAAAGAAAGCAATCGAACCTGAAAATGCAGAAGGAAGTTCTGCTTATTTTATTCTTGGAATAGATGAAAACTTTGAAAAAGATAACGAGGAAGAGTCTCTTAGCCAAAAAAAAAAAAGAAACGCCAACAGGAGATGGAGGATCAAAAGAAGAAAATCTTGGAAACTATGATTACAAAACGAGCAGAAGATACTAAAACTTTAATATCACAACACGAAAAAAATGCAAAATAAAGCAACGGAAGATTTGCAGAGAATTCTGCAACAAAATTGCTTGCTTTTGATCCAGGCATTTGCTATATCGCAGAACTATTCCCAAATGTCAACTCAAACTGTAGGTAGTTCTTTTATACCACTACCATTCTTCCACGGTGTACCTAATGCATGTGGTTATCCTAGACAAGTTCAAGGTCATCCAGGACAAATTCCAGGGTATCTAGGTCAAATTGCAGGCTATCCAGGACAATTTTCAGGAGGCTTTTCTGCTTCACCGTTTATACCAAATCAGTCTGTTGGAGCCCAAATTCCTGGTTCATTTAGTTCACCGATCATTCCAAATATGTCCAACACACATTTATTTCAAGGATCAGTGATTGGCAATGGTAGTCCTGCTCTCAATTTAATTAATTACTCAGCCTCAGGACATTAACTATGGTAGCCCAATCTTTGACAATTTTGCAGCGGTAGCTGTTACTTCATGTGCACAGGATGTATTTTCAGTAGAACCTTTTGATGTCCTGTCAAAGGAAAAGAATGACGTATCAAAAGGCAACTCAAATACGAATGCAGTTGAAAATGACGACATTGAGAACCGCGACGCAAAACAGGATGCATTGGAGGAAAACGACTCTTGAAAACGCAACGCTGAAAAAAGAAACTTACAAGAAAGGGAATCAAAAAATCACCAAACGTACACTGGTACTGAAACTTCATGATATTAGACACTAATCGTTCTTTCGTTTATACTAGGATATACTATGTCATAATTTAAGGACTTGTTTTCTTTTAAAGCAGTATAATTTATAAAACGTTGAAGTATGTTTACATGCAATTAAAAGCAAAAAATTCACTAAAAAATATGTAATTTAAAGAATTTTTTTGTGCAAGTTAAAAAAGTTTATGGTTTGGGCGTTTATTCTTAAGATTATGTTGCTGGCTCGACTTCCAAAACTAGTCATCACCGATAACTTGGAGTTTCAAAAACTCCTCTTCTGTAAGTTTACAGAATTGTTTTTCCTTCGTATTATAGTTTAATGGGTAGTACGTCCAGTAAACGCTTCAAATATATATATATATATATATATAAGGTTTCTTTGTATTAGTGAAGTTATCGCAGTTTATAAAATTAGTATAATGATTCAAGTTTCATACATGTTTGTTATTTACGTTCACAATTCAATTAAAATTACATATTTATAAGGATGGGTTGATAATAAAAAATTATTGAACTTTTAGCATAGGCTTTTAAAAATTTTTCAAATACATTTCAACTGTTCTTCGAAAAATATGTATTTTAAAATTAATTCTAAAAATAAACAAAGTAAATTTGAAAATATGTTTGTTTTTTGTACAATCAAACAAACTTAGAACTAACACAGTTTTTTGTTACTTAAAACCACGTGTTTTTACTTGAAGCTTTTTTAAAATAAATTTCTTGATATTGAGATGTAAAAAGTTGTAAAAGATTGCGTGTATTAGAGACAGCAAAGACGAAAAAAAAAAATCTTCTGTAATGAAAATATTTATTTCATTGTACTAGTTAAAATTCATGAGGTTTTTAATAACATTTTTAAACGTTACGACTATCATTTTTTTTTAACGATTGCAATTGTCAATATTAATGGGAATATCTTTAAATGGTTGAATTTTGAAAAAGTGGATTTCAAAATAAACAACAAAAGGAGAAGCTTTTAATAATGAATATATCATAAAATTTGTTCGGAAAGAACGCAATAATTTACTTATTAAGGATAGAGAGAGAGAGAGAGAGGTGGCAAAATAAAACACAAGAATATACCTGAATAAAAATGATTGAATATAATTTTCCTGGCATAAAAAACCCCAGTGGAGAAAAGCCTTATACAAACTATGAATTCAACTCACAATAGAAACGCAGTGCAGCATCAACTCACACACAAGAAGAAAACTGTGCAGCTTAATCTCGGGCAAAGAATGTGGAGAGCAGGCTCGCACACCGGAGTTTGTGAACTTGGACAGCTCGGCTAATTTAGAACAAACCAAAACAACCTTCTGAAGTCGACAGTCGCATCACACGATGCGGACTTCGAAAACAGACCACAAAGATCAAGCGTGCACAACGTAATCGGACAATGAGCCTCGTGTTCAACTCCGAGACGCCTTCAAACACAAAAGGGAATAGCCCTTAACACACAAAAATAACAAACAAGAAATTAAACACTGAATATATAAACAAAACAAAAAAAGAAAAAGCACAGCTCAGTAACAATAAACATACAGGGAAGATTACAACAACAAAACTCAGAACAAAAGCACAGCAAAGAAAAAAGATCCAATTCGAACGGAGTACAGAAGCGAACAGGACCCAACTCAGCGAACGCTAACTCACACAGCCCACGCTGGGCCAGTGACGGAAACCAACGGAGACATACGACGTTCGCTGAGTACGTCTGTCGGCTTCATACAGGCGCAAAACGCAAAAACAAAATTTTAAAATTCGAAACCATATATTTCTGAAGTGAAAATCTATAATTATCTTTCGGGATGAAAATGAAGTGCTACTTTTTGTTTCTCAAAAGGCTACTTTCGACATATTGTTTCGAAACCTAAATGAATTGATACGTTTGGAACTTTTAAACTTCATATTTTAGTGGAGGCATTTCCGTTTTGGCAATTGAGAAACAATATCTAGTAAAACATTTCGAATGCGTTTTCCATCAGTCATCTCTTCTCCAAAATTGTCAACTCTTTCGGGTTGCAGAAATAATAGTTCGTCACATTTTCTTTGTTTGTCCCAATTTTTATCGTAACTATCTTGTCGTGTTTCCAAAATATTGTGTAATGTACAACAGGCAGCAATCATCCCAGGAACAAAAGAATAGTGGAAATCAGGACGTTTTAATAGGCGTCTCCATCTACTTTTCAATCTTCCGAATGCTAATCTACTTTTACGCGTCCCGAGTTCATGTAAGCATTGGAGGACTCTTCATTTGCAGTTCTAGCTTCAGTGCGAATGAATCCTTTCATCAACCATGGTAGTAGTGGATAGGCAGAATCTCCCATTATCATATAAGGAATTAAGACACCATTGATCGATTTTTTAGTCTATAAAAATACGATTAATAATAAAAATTTTCAGATACTTTCAAATATATTCCAAAATCTTTAAAAACATTTGTACCTTCAAATCTTAGGCTACTAAATCTTATACAATATTACACGTAAAAATTACAAAACATAAATAGAAAATAATTTTTACCTGGCACATAAGTTGCTCATAATTCTTATACAGTGCAGAATTTCTGAAAACATTAGCATCGTAGTTGCATCCTGGTGATTCAATATTTATGTTACGGAATCTAATTATAAACATTCAAAACATGAAAGAAAGATGTTATTAAAATAATAAGATTTAAAAAAACGGGACTTGGATCGACTGCAACGCTGTAAAAAGGTCGAATTAGTCGAATCAAGATACAAAGAAAGTCCAAAGAAAGATCGAAAAAAATTCCACAAAACGTCACATTAAATTTTCATAGATAATTGAAAAAAAATTAGCAGACACTGAATGACTGAAATAATAAATTTTTTAATTTAGTAGTGGAAAATACATAATTCTCGTAGATTTTCAAATATTTTTCTGTGCAATAAAAAAAAAATTTAAATAATGTTTTAACAATAAATAATCAATAATCTTTTTGCTTAAAGGATACGAATTTAAAAAAAAAAGAGATTAGTTTTGAAGATAAAATCTTACATTTTGATCCTACAAAGATGAATTTTGAAGCCAAAAATATTGATTTTTTAATGGCAATTAAATTATCAACCTAAAAAGTTTATTTTTTAACACATAAGTTAATTTTTAATAGAGAAGAATGAATTTCTGGACTTGTGTTTGATCAACAAACCTTAATTTATGATCGACGACTCCTTGAAGGACGTGAGACGCCCATCCTTTTCGATTCACAAAATCGCGATAACCATTTGAAGGTTATCTCTGGAACTCTTTGGAAATTTCTTCGCATTCTTTTTCATTGGGCAATCGGATCCAAACGTGCATTAAAATCTCATTTATGGCTGTTGTTACTCGCCTGTTTCGCATCCAAACAGATCGTTCGATTCGTGTATACTTCTCATACAAATACAATTCAAAGAATATTAGACAATTCTCTGTAGCGATATCTTCTAATAGCATTATTTCTCTTATAAACGTCTTTGTAAGATTTAAATTTTGTTGAAAAAAAACGTCGACAGATACAACAGGTTCTGTACATAGCCTATAAATATAACTGCAGACAAAAACTTCTCCATATCTTCATGATCAATAACTCTGTCAAAATATGTACACATTTTTAATATTATTTTTACATGGAAAATGTTTTATTCACTCAAATTACCACTATCAACAATTCAAATCTAATATCAACAATACATATAAAAGATTTTATTATATGCATAATAGCAATTTTTTTCGAAAAATATAAATGGGTCGGTGCCCACATCATACAATTAAAAATTAATTTGCTATTACTTTAACTAGAAAAAAATGATTCCTTTAACAAGCGAACTTACTACTTTTAATTAAACATAAATTTCAAAAAATAAACTCAACAAAAAACTATAAACATAACTTCAATATGTTCTAAAGGTTCAGCATCAATTTATATAATCTAATCAATAAATAATCGCAATATTTTGCATCAAGAAAATCGCACAAACACAAGCCACGAGGAAACCCGACTTTTACCGACGATTCCGAATTCTAGAAAGTTGGCTGCCCTTTTGTTACGCTTGTTTCGATACGTAACTTACCCTACTCTTTTCAAGATTTACTCCCCTTACGTCCTCGCTGTAAACAGGCCATCGACATATAGAAATGGACTGCGGGACACTGTAGGAAAGCGTGTGCTAATGCGTCAGCGAAAGAAGTTGCAAAGGGGTGTAGTTTTGTCTCTTTCTCGCCGAAGCTAATTGGTTGAGAGCATTTTCGGTGGGTGGAGCTTGGTGGAACTCAACCAATTAGCTTCGGCGAGAAAGAGACAAAACTACACCTCTTTGCAACTTCTTTCTCTGACGCATTAGCTCGCGCTTTCCTACAGCGTCCCGCAGTTCATTTTTCTATATGTCGATGAAACAGGCTCATAACAATTCTTCAGTCTAGTTGGGCGCGACTCACCGAGTAGATCAGAGAGCTCTCGCCTGGTGAAAACTCACGTACTTTTCCTACCGTCAGGAGCATCTGTGGTAGGCAAAGCATTGGCGAAATCGCAAAGCATAGGCGCTACTATCCTTGTCGATTTCCGTATACTTTTGTATGGGGAATTGCCAACGCTCAGGCGCACCTGTCGTTGTTAAATCTCGCGTAAGAGAAATGTCATGTTATAGGAGCTACTATGTCCTACATTCTCTAAACGTAATTCAAGGAAGCCTCGCCAGGCGTTTCTGTTGAAACGCACCTAAGAAGTTCTGCTCGCAGTGCGGAAAGGATGGAATCCTTACCAGGGAATGCCCTTGTCCGAAGCCGGGAAACACAAATGGGGCCGGGCCACACAACGAAAAAGCGACACAATCGCTGTAATGGCCTAGAAATACACATAAACAAACAATAAGTCTTCCCTCCGTTCCATAATTATTTAAAGGAGACCTGTACCGTCGAAGAGCCCATACCAATGAGCCATCTAAGGCCAGAAAAACGAAGAATCGCTGCAAAATTTCTAGAGGAACAAATAAAACGCCCTACAGCCGTCAAAGGCATAACACTAAGGAGTTTGTTCTGCAAACAGACGCGACCAAAGAAGGACTCGGAGCCGTTTTAACTGAACTTGATGGAAATACAGAAAGAATAATTGCTTACGCCATCGGGAAGATGAGAGACTACCTTGAAGGCTACCATTTTGTAGTCATTACAGACCATCTCTCATTAAAATGGCTTGACAAAATTGATAGTCCTTCAGGACGTTTAGTCCGATGGGCAATGGAATTGAGTCAGTGGGATTTCGAAATTCAATACCGGCGAAATTCAATACTTGCACTATAAATAAAAAGAAGGATAAAGACTGGTACGAAAAACGTTACCAAGCCGTTTTAGATGATCCGATCGGAAACCCAGAGTATTGCATCCGTAATAACCGTTTATACCGCCACATATTGCATACTCTGGACTTTAATGAATAGATATTATCTTTTTTGCTATTTAGCGATTTTACTTTTATATAGATATAGTGATTATTGTGATATAGTGATTATTGTGATATAGTGCTTTTGTGAAATCATCATGCCACGATTGAGGAAAAAATCTGAATTGCAAAGATCGCAAGAAAAACGAGAATTCATAAAGAGTAAACGATCCAAGCATTCTCGGCATCAGCAAAAAAGAAATGTATGTGATGTTAAGAAAGCTGCAAAAGAGAGCATGGATGACAAGTGGATTTCTGTTGGTGTAAAAAGAACAACAACAATAGCAAAAACAACAACAACATCAACAACAATAAAAGCAACAAAAAAAACAATTGCTGATGATAAACTGTTTTACCAAAGAATTAAACAGATTAAAAAACACAAAAATAAACCATCACAAACATGCGATCTCTCTTCTGCTTCTGTTTCTAATCCTGCACTTCTCAGAATAAGAAGTGCAAAAGAAAAGTCTGTTTCAAAAAGAACAGCAGAAATACCTGACCTTCCTTCTGCTGCTGCTGTTGCTGCTGCTGATCCAGCTGATCCTTCTCATATTCGACCAAAAAGTCGAAAACAAAAGTATATTGAGAAGAGAAGATCTGATGAAGATTACAGAGAGAGAGAAAGAGAGCAACAAAGAAAGGCCAAGGCTATGAAGAGAGCAGAAGATGAAGAAATGAAGATGAAAGAAAGGGAATATCTCAAAAAATCAATCAGATTAAAGAGACAAAATCCTTCATTTAAAATGAATGAAAGGCAACAGCAGCAACAGTCTATAAAGAAAAAGAGGCTGGATTTAAAGTTTCTTGAGTGTGAGAGAGCAAGAAATAAAAGTACAAAACGTCGATTGCGTTTAAA
>UCOH01005957.1:0-30019 GCA_900474275.1 Synergus japonicus
TTCAGATAAATATTTATATTTACAAACAAATAATTAATAATAATCCAATAGAATTTATGCTCAGACTCGATTCGTCACTCAGTGTACAGCGAGTACTCACTATATATATATATATATATATATATATATATAGTGAGTACTCGCTGTACACTGAGTGACGAATCGAGTCTGAGCATAAATTCTATTGGATTATTATTAATTATTTGTTTGTAAATATAAATATTTATCTGAATAAATATATTTTTTTTGTTATAATTTTTATACAAAATATTCGATCTGTTTTAATTATCTCTAAACCTGACCCTGGCTAGGCTGAAGCGTCCGCTGAGATAATTATTTGAAGAACCCCGAAAAACAGACCGTTACACTGTCTATAAATGATTCATATTTAGTGCGAATAAAATAACAAACCACCGTCAATCTCCATGAATCCATTTTCACCCACTTATTTGTTTATAACAAGTTCAATAAATTTTTAAACAATTGCTAAGCTATTGGACAACTTACTTAGTAAGCTTAGTATTTCTCGAAACTCGGTACTCAAAAAACGAATTTTTTTCTCATTTTTGTTATTAAATAAACAAAACTAAACATTTTTTTTCAAAATATGAATCGAATATGATGCGAAATTTTATAAGCTTTAATTAAAAAAAACAAGTTTCAAATCGCTTGATAAATAGCTTCTGAATATCAATTTGTGCGCGAACATTTTTTTAACCGACTGTGCGGCATGGGCCCGAGCCGCGCGCTGCAGCGCGCTTCGCAATTATACATTTTCTGAGCAAATTAATGGCGGGCAGTGAAATTTTTCTTCGGATTATCAGTCTTGAACAGTTTTTACATGTACCACCAAAGATTTAGACGATTAGAGCATTGAGAAGTTAATAATTATGTCAATTGTTTATAAAAATGTTATTAAAAATATGGAAAAATTGTTTATTGAGCATCGCAATATTGTTTATCTGAAAGAGCTGTCTTTCAATAGTATGTGTACAAAATTTCGTTTAAAAATATTCAATAGTTTGAGCGCAATGAATTATTATAGAAAAAAATTCATAAATGTTTGTTACACGAAAACAAATATTTAAGGTGCTATTCTAGTTTCTCGGTCAAAAAATATTCATTAGAAGCGGAGATACAAGGCGAACTGCAAAGGTCCTTTAAAAAAAGGTGAAATACACGTAACGGTGTCGGCCATGCCAGGTTGCTCGAAAAAAAAAATGTCTAGTAAACTACATGAATTTCTCTAGAGGATGGACCTGCAGCTTTTAAAAATATATAAAATTACACAGGCACACAAAAAAAGGTCTTGTTACAGAAAGGTGACCTATATACCTTTATGGTTGACGCCACGCTGAGTCCGAATCTGGTGTCCGTTTACCCGCACCACGTCATAATTTAAGGCAATTCAAGGTCAAATCGCCAAAAAAAAATTTTCTTTTAAATGACCACTATTCCTAACGTTTTTGGGGTTCCTGAATTCGAATCCGAGGTCTACTAGACCCTATCGTATCACTAACAAGGTCAATTCATGATCAAACCGGTAAATATTACAAAAAATGGCTATTTGACTGCAGATTCAGAAAGGTCTAACGCATTCTTTTGTCCTCAAAAGATCTGTGAAGAGGATTTATTTTTCTTTTCAAGGAGTCTGGCTGCTTTGACCTTTTAAGCGACCAGCAAACATCTGCCATCATATTTACACCCCATCTTCCTTGATAGCGACGTTCCATTTCCTTAATATCCTGGTGAAATCGCTCACCTTGTTCTTCGCTATAGTCTCCGAGATTTTCTGGGAAGTCGTCAAGATGAGAATGGAGGAAATGTAACTTCAAGTTCATTAAGCAGCCTCAATTTTTGAAACTTTGCAACAAATCTTCAACTAAAGACTGGTAATCATCACTCTTCTGATTTCCCAAGAAATTCTCTTCGACCTTTTTTAAACTTGACCATGCAGCCATTTCTTTAGGATTCATTTCTATGACAAATTTTTCGCCTCTAAATAAAGTACGAATTTGAGGACCATCAAAGATACCTTCTTTCAATTTAGCATCACTGATTTCGTGAAATTTCTTTCACAAATATTGAAAACAGTTGCCATCTTTGTCTAAGGCTTTGACAAACTGATTGATTAGACCTAGTTTGATGTGAAGAGGCGGAAGCAAAATCTTTGAAGGATCTAGTAACGGTTCACGTATTATATTTTTGGATCCGGGATGGAAATTTTCTCGTTTTGGCCAATCTTTTTGTTCGTAATATTTCTTTCTATCTCTGCTATTCCAAAGACACAAGAAATAGGGATTTTTTGTAAAACCCGATTGTTGTCCCAAAATCAGAGTGGAAATTTTAATGTCTCCGCAAACTTTCCATTGGTGTTCTGTATACTTAATTTTATCCAAGACTATTTTTAGATTTTTTATGTTTCTTTCATCTTTGTTGAATGACCTATTGGAATAGGTGCATACATGTTACCATTGTGAAGTAGAACCGCTTTTAGGCTCCGTTTTGATGAGTCGATAAATAGTCTCAAATCTTCCGCCATATAGATATCGGGTTTTATTTCTTTTATCAATCCCCTTACGTCTACGCAGTATGTCAAAGAATTTCCTTCATCCTTGGTAAAGAAATTCCGAAAGTCATTTTCTCTATTTCGATAAAAGTAAGCTTTGGTTCCCTGAGATAACAAGTTTTTCTTTTTTAATGCTGCAGCAAGATACTCTGCTCCATCTTTCGGTAATCCCAAATCACTTATAAGATCGTCTAGTTCCTCTTCATCAAAAGTTTGTGCAGTCCTGGATTTCAGTACAGACTTACTGGTCCCTGCAGGTATATATTCCTCTTCGTTCATATCACTGTCACTATCTGTTTCATTGTCTGAGCTTTCCCTGTCACTTTGATCGGCTGTGTTTTCAGTAACATCCATAGGCTCAGTAATGTTTTCAGTGATATCCATACGCTCCTGAGCTCCAGTTTCAATTTTAATCGCTAATTTTGTCAGTTTCTTCACGGATCTTACATTGGCATACAATATCTTCAATGTAGTATAATAGAATTAAAACAAAATGTGTCATTAATACAAGAATAACAATGCTCTCGTAAATAGTCACAACCTTATCCATTAAAGTGCTTCGATATTTTAGAACTTCATATTTGCAACATACGTAATAAAATTCATCGGAGCCTTTATTACATTTATGTAAAGCAAATTGTATTCTTATAGCATTATACTCTAAGTTGAGACCATGTTTTACACCATTGTAGAGGTGCAATTGCTCGACACATTGTTTCTTAATTAAAATTCTTTTTTTTTTATTTCTATTTTTCATTTAATTTAAAAAAAAAAATTTTTAATTCTATTTTTTATATTTTTATATATATTTATTTCATTTCGTATCCCATTTTAACCGATCAGGAAATAAATCATCGTTTCTCTCGTGTGTCGGAACCCAGGGCACCTCCACGTGGTGACGGTGGACAACGGTTTTTTTTTTGTCATTTTTTTTGGCAAAGCCCTGGGGTGAAGGCACGATGCCGTCATGGCCGGTACACAGAGAAATACGATGCAGGGTTTCGGATGCCCAGTATCGGCGGTTGATCAGGGTGAGAAAGCTGGCCCAGAATCGTCGAGATCATGCGACTGCAGCTCTACATTAGTGGAAAACTTGGCCTCTGTAGAGTATAATGATACAAGAATACAATTTGCTTCACATAAATGTAATAAAATCCCTGATGAATTTTTTTACATTTGTGGCAAATAAATACCCATTAAAATTCCTGCAACCAATGATGTGGTCAGAACCATCATGTCGAGAGGATTGTTATTTTTGTATGACTGACACATTTGGTTTTAATTCTATTACTAAATCGAAGATATTGTATGCTAATGTAAGTTCCATGAAGAAACCAACAAAATCAGCGATTAAAATTGAAGCTGGAGCCTACAAATCTAAGTCCGTTTGAAGACGTGTTTATCTAGTTGTGTTCACTTATGGTAAAGTTACCACTCTGCGAGAAGATTACCCGTTCGAGGATATGATATTTGTTAATAGTCGTCCCTCCGAATAGTAACGATCCTACCAAGCTAATCTAGTTATGACGTCACGCCGCGTAGTCATACGCGCAATCGTAAGTCGCCCCTCCGAACTGTAACTATAACGATATGGTCAACCCTGGTGACGTGCCTTTATTTTGTCAAGTTTCCCCAGCCTGGTAAAGCGTACAAAGGAACTTGATAAACACGACCTCGTTACCGCGATGATGGCAAAAGTTTGAATTTTGGAAACCTCAGCCTGGTACAGCGTACAAAGCTTCCCAAATTTTAGCTACCTGGCGGTTGGATGAGTTGTACGGAAGATGGCTGCTTGGCTCCGAAAATGCTTCCACGTTACTCCGCTTGGTTCTCGATAATCTCAGGTGCCTGACTATGGTTAGTCAGCAAAAACCGAGTCGCTTAACAGCGCTGGGCCATGCCCAGCCTGAGCTCGAAGACGACTCGTGAACGAGTGACGGCAGGGATCGGACGCTCGTCTTTTAACCCTGCGCGAAACTAAGTTGTTGGTGGCAAAACGTGGTTCCGCGCACCTAGCGCAATCCATCCGAAGCCTTTACCGAGCGATATGGTAGTAATAGTATGGTGGACCATTACAACTTATCCTACGGACTCCGAAAAATTGAATATTTTGAATTTACTCAGTGAGCCTTTTAAGATAATTAAAACTATTCCGGTTAAAATGATTCGTAATAAATTGGTGAAACTGGAATTATCTTTCTCAGAAAAAGGTCTGAAGAAAGTGTACGTCATACCGTTTCTTCATTAATAAATTATGCTTGTCCTTTTGATCCAATATTAATGTATTCCACTATAGGAATAATATTATAGTAAAAATATGTAAACTGTTTTTCTTTTGGGATTATAATTTTGATAGGAATTTTTATAGTACAGTGCTGAAAAAATAATAATTAAATGTATTTCTCTCCTTTTCCTTTTTCGATTGACTTCTTTCAACTGTTGTCTTTCTTTTAGAAAAATTTTGAATAATAAGGATGTATGTTAACTGATTTTTATATTTTTATTAATATTTATTTTTTATTTTTTTTTATTATTGCTCTTTTGAATCTGATTTTTTATATTTTAGAAAGGTGAAATATAAGCAAGAGAATTTATAATTTTTTATCCTACATGCATTGAAAAATCGATTTTTGATGCTTTTTTAGCCCGACATTTAAATCGTGTCTATGAGCATGCGCAACGACGCATGAAAATGTTGTGAAAAATAATGTGCGTCGTTGCGCATGCACAGTTTGATTAGTGAAAAGTGATGCGCATCTTTGGGAATGCGCACATTGAGCTAGGGCTGAGTTTCTGTGGTTCCAGTTGATCAGCTGACAAGTCAGACATTTTATTTGCTCTCAAGTGTGGAATGGTGATACATAGAAAATAAAAGAAAAATGGATTCTGAAACACCCGAAAATATCGTGCTTGAAGCGAAAACAATTTCTTTGGATTTATTACCAGCAAAATCAAAAAGACACTATGAAGAAATGTACAAAAGTTTTCTAAACTGGAAAAAAGCTAAAGGATGTAATTCTTCTTCAGAGGAAATGCTGCTGGTCTATTTTCATGAGCTATTGATCAAAAATAAATATAAACCGACGACATTATGGTCACATCATTCTATGCTGAAGTGCAGTCTGAAGATTTTCGAAGATGTTGATATTTCCAAGTAAGCAAAACTAAACTCTTTCATGAAGATACAATCTGCTGGATATTGTATCTTTTACCGTTTATACAATACTAATAAGTTTTCAGGTTAGATTAGGACTCGCTTGTCAACTTTTGTCACGTTAAACGTTTCTCAGTTTTCTCATTTATTTAAGAATAACACGTCGGCTGAAAAATTCGTAGCATGACACCGAGAGGGCGCCACAACAATTTTTTTTATACTTTTCACCTTTTAAACTACTGCTGTAAAATGTTTATAAAAATGCGACCATTATTTCATTATTTACAATGGTTTTAGTGAAATAACTTTTGTAATTTTCAAAGCGATCAGGATGTCCAAAAAAGGTAGTTACACAAAACAACATTTTAAAAATCCACAAATTAGTTCTGAATAACCTAAATTAAAGTTGTAAGAGATAGCTGACACAATCAAGATATCAAAAGAACGCGTGAGTTATATTTTACATGAACTTTTGTGTATGATAAAGCTGTTTTAGAAATGGGTGATAAAGCTGTTTAGAATGGGTTATATTGTTCATCGACTATTTGGAAAAAGGAAGAATAATCAACAGCGAGTATTCGCAAAAAAATGACTCCATATGAAGAAGAAGAAGATTCTTTTTCACCAAGGAATCAAATGAGGAAGTCATCCCTGAAACAGAAGCCTATTTCGAGGCAAAAGAAAAATCATTCTATAAAAGTGGCATTGAAAGGTTGGAGAGGCGCTGAACTGATTGCATCACTCTAGAAGGAAACAATGTTCATGAATAAATTCAAAGTTTGTCTGAAAGTGACTTTTATAATTATCATCCTACGAACTTTTCAGCCGATGTGTTACTTGAAGTATAGACATACTTTTTTATAATTTAGTTTATTTTCCAATAAGCAAAAAGAAATTTCAAATAGTAATGTGATCCATTCATTTATATGTGAAACATGCCAAAACAAAATTTCAAGTATAAAGTTGAAATCAAGACCTATCAATCATTCGAATTTGTAAACGAAGACGAAGAAGAGGACTCTGAGAAGTTAAAAGAAATTGACTTCACACCCAAAAGTTGGATTTATTACGATGATAACGTGTGCAAACTCATAACAAAGTATATGCCTCCTCCTTATGATGACGAAAGATGTTGGGATTCATTTCATGGAATTGTTAAATCACAATTACCTGCCCCTGACGACTGGCCGTCCTATCCCATAATTTTAAAAGGGCACGCTGGTAGCTTTACTTTAATTTTCATTCATTTTACTTTAATTATCATTCTGTAATATATAATATTACACACACACATACACAAACACTTATTTATATATAATAACCATAAATGAATTGATATTTCAGCAACCTATGATGAGGTTGTGAAGAGGCTGAAACTATTGTAAAAAGAAAAATATGTGTATAAATATGTGACAATGATGGAGAAAG
The DNA here is from genome assembly GCA_900474275.1 of Synergus japonicus. NCBI lineage: Eukaryota > Metazoa > Arthropoda > Insecta > Hymenoptera > Cynipidae > Synergus > Synergus japonicus. The sequence goes on from UCOH01005957.1 coordinate 7,152, forward strand.
ATGTTCAAAGCAGATCACACGAGTCATTCGGTCGAAGAAGTATAATATATCTGATTCTACGATGACATCGTTGAACGTTCCGAATTTGGATGATAGTATATCAGATAGAACAAATAAGCTCATCATCCCCAGAACTGGAAATACCGATTTTTTCAATTTTTTTGAGGTTAGGGCAAAACGCTGACGTGTAGGGCAAAACATTGACGTGTAGGGCAAATTCTGACTTCGGATTCGGATTCAGCGCGTCAAAACACATAGGAAGACATAGGTCGCGTCCCCAGATCACGAAACTTTTTTTTTGGTGTGACTGTGTTATACTTCTTGTTTCATTCTTCGCATTCAATCAGGCAAATGAGACTGAAAAAAATTCCAAAGGAAAAGATCGAATAGGTAACGCTTTTGCACATCTTTTATATTGCACAGGAAGAATAAATGTTCAATGTCTATGTTAACACTATCGTTACAGATCTAATTTTAAGTGTTGCTGTAAAGAATCAAATGCTTTTGAAAGAAATCAAAGAAGAGCTAAAGAAACTCCACGAAAGATTAGACCATCTTCAGGCGGAAAAGCATTGGATTTTTGGATTTTTTGGAATTTGAGGGAGAACTAGCAGCAGAAGATTTTCGTTTGAGGTTTGTAAGTATGGTTTTTTTAAAAACATATTTAAGTGTATAATAACTTACAAAATTAAATAATGAGCAAAAAAATTGTATTTTTCTAGACGACATCAGTTTCGGTTTACTTCGATGGCAAGAGAAATCTTAAATAAATAATATTATAAAAATATATTTGTCAAAAAAGGTTGCTCTTCAATTTGTCACTATGAGGGAAAGTGTACATAAACGAATTTTTAGAGACGAGGATGTGATCATGTATGCTAGGTAACTTTATTATAAATTAAGCATTTATTTATTTATTAAATATATTATTTCACGATCTCTAAACAATGAATTAAAAATATATCAGCTGCGGTTTCAAATGCACAAAAAACTGGAAGCGGAGTGCCAATAACCCAAATATATTTTGTTTCCGAATTGAAGCATGTCTTGCTTAAGGCCAAGGATTGGGGTGGCGGAAGGGGATCGCGCGAACAAGGGAGACAAGCACAAAGGGAATAACAGAATTAAGGATATATTTGTGGTACAGCAGTGCACTTTCTTTAATAAGGCTGTGGAAGGGCAATTCCCACTAGGCCCCTACTAGATCTAGTATCGGAGCCTAACTGACAAAATCGTTGCAACCTAGCCGGGGCCCCGACTAGTTTTCCCCATCAGGGTCCAACTAAAAAAAGGGAAAACTAGTGAGGCTCCCACTAAACCCCTATCGAAATTTCTACACGGGTAACTGTCAACATTTCAATAGGCTTATCGCCGAAGAAATGCTGTCATTTGCCGTAATTCAGCGGGCGATTAAAAATCGAATTAATTCATAATTCTCAAAATAAAATTAAATAATAATGATATAATAATAAGATAATATATATATATAATAATAATATACCATATAAAAAACATATGCAAAGAGAATCTCACCTGCATCTGCGAATTCATGTCATGCATTACACTAAGCCTAGGGATAGTAGTACTTTGTTGCTGCTGAAGGTGTTGTTGATAATGATGCTGATGTGGCAATGTTTGAGTATTCAGTCCTCGTGATAAAATTGTGTTTGAATCAATGGGTTGTACCTTCATTATATTCCTTAAAAAAATAAATAAAGTTTTAAAGTACTCTACAAAAGATTGTATCAAGGTTTTAAACTAATAGCAAAACTCATTCAAAAGCATTCTAGTAGATGCCATGTCAATTTATCTCACTTATTTTCGTGACATTATGATATTTGCCACATGGAATATTAGTTATGCGACTTCGCAATCATTGGTAACTTTTTTTAAAAATATCATTTATAGTTATATTTAATTGATTATAGTTTTTTAATACCAAAATACGAGTCGCTTACGCTAAATCCTACTACCAGAGACGAGTATATATTTTTATTAACACTAATACATATAGTATACATCTCCGAGCAGATATATGCACTATCGTTTTACCTCACCATTACATTCGTCCACCTGGCCTTTCCATCTTTATAATCATGCTTCCACATTGCTTTCAAGGACTCTGACTTATAATTATAAACGACTAGCAGGTCACTAAATTTAAAGGCCGTTGATCAAGCGAATAATAAAAAAATTAAAGAAGTTCTATTTAATACATATTTAATCAAACCATGAATTGAAAAACAGAACCAATGATAATTTCCTAACTCCATTATGGAAACAAAGCATAAATTGCTCACCAATATGACAATTATAGTACTCCGCAAATTCCTGTTCACTTGCATAACAAGCAAAAGATATCATATCTCGCAAATTGTGCAAATTTTGAAGACATCGACATCGGTTATGAGTTTCTTGTTCTGGCTTTGAAAGTCACACCATGTTTTCCAGCCAATCAGAATATTCCTGACACTTCAAAATTTCTCACCCAATTCCACCGATAGACCATAAACGATATGCAACATAAATTAAAGTAATTCAGTCATCTTTCCGCTGATAGATGAGATTCTCCTTCGCAAAAGGTAGCTAATTTACTGATTTGTAAAAAAAAATAATCTCAAGAGACGGAGTCCTGAAAAATTTTGTGAAAGGAATGTTAAATATTTAAAACTCGATCCGAAACGTGTAGGTATTTTTCGTGACATTATTTGATTGTCATTTTTCGTACACGAAAGGTTAAGACGAAGAATCAGGGCTTTTGATTTGTACTGAACTAGAGGGATGAGCAATCTTCAAAAAAAAAAGAATCGATTCTGAATTTCTCGATTCGATTTAATCAATTAATAGGATAAAAAGATCGATTTTTGAATCGATCTTAAAAAATCGATACGTTTTTTTTAAAAATGTTTTATAACACTTGGAGATAAAAGTGTAATTTGTAAATTTTGTGGATATAAATTATCAACATAAAAAAATGTCTATATTAATAAAGAAAGAAAATTATGCTTAAAAAACAAGCTTTATTTTCCAATCAGGAACAAAGTTTTTTATTTTTTTAAAGTTTCTGACATAAATATGAAGTACTACTATAATTTTTATAATATTGATAGCTTCATTCTCTGCATAACAGTTTGATATACGCCCAGGTGCAAGAACCCCAAACGACATTGCTATCTCGGAAATAAATTTAAATAAATATAAATTAGAAAATAAGAAATAAAATAAAATAGAAAGAATCTTCGCCTGAAAATACTCAGACTTAAGTTTGACTACAGTGCGGCGAAGACAATTTCTATTCACACGGTGAATCCCGCGCAACGGGGCCCTGAGAATATAAAAAGGCATGCGCGACTAGAAATCCTCAGATCGTTTGGGAGGCGGCATACCGTTTCCCGAACAAGCTGACCCGTTGGAATACCACTGGGACCCAGCACATCGCCTCACTGGCACACCAGTAGGCGCAACACTCGGACGGCATACCGCTCGGCAACGTTGGAAGTCGGGCTAGTGGCATATCATTAAACTCGACGCCCTCTCACGCCTCACTGGCATACCAGTAGGTGCAACAACCGGACAGCCTACCGCTCGGTATCATAATTCTCTCTCCTTTTGTCTTTCCGCACGACATTTCGGAACTTTAGGCTATCTGACCCACCAGGTCTACAACTATCCACATCACCTTAGAATTTTTACTCATACTTTCTAGTTTGTTAAGCGACGCGAACCTCTGGCGTCTCAGTTTGTTTAAACCTGCTTTCTAATAAACGATTTCTAGTTACTACAAAAAATGGTGAGTCTTTACTCAAAAGATCCTACCCCCCCCTCTCCTATTTTCCTTTCTCACACACTCCGACTCCATTCTGCTCCCCCTACTCCCTAACGATCAAATCCTGAACAAGGATTATTTATGATAAAATTTCTGACATAAATATGAAATATTACTGTAAAGTTTATAATATTAATATCTTTGTACTTCGCATATCACTTTAAGGATATTCTCGTGGTCGACCATTTGATCTCACTTTAAACTAAACTGCTTAGGTTAAAGTTACATACGTCAATGGGTCAAGCATCCTTATGGTCTAGAAATAATACATATGCTTATGTATTCTGTGATGTACAGTGTATGCAAAAGTATATTTATACATATACTTTGCCTGCGAGACGTGATGAAGAAGATAAATCTGAAAAACAAATCTCTGACCCGGAACTTGCTCATTCAAGACGAAGCGATAATAACAACACTATTATCCTTGATGCTAGTACTACCGAACACTTCTGTTTTATTTTTACTGAAATTTATTTACATTGCTGAGCATATTATTAAAATCTATCTCTTTGTTTCCAAGTTTCCCAATCATAATTATTTTGTATTGTAGCTTTAGTAATATTACGAGTAGCGATAATATAAAATATTATCTCTTCATTTATATTTATATTTTCTATTACTATTCAGTATTTAATAAACAATATTATCATCTTTAATTGGTATTTCAGAATATTTATTCTGTAGATATTGAAAATGTTATTTGCACATTTTGGAAGAACAGTTATGAGGTTCACTAGAGTAATGCCAGAGGTTTTAATTGCTGGAGGTAGAGACCTTTACTTGGTTCTCCCTTCATAGTTTCTTTTATAGATTAATACATTTTCTCCTGGCTAGTGAAAAGAGTATTTTCGCTAAAATGTTACAGTACAATATATTGTAATAGATTAATTATTATAGAACATTTGATTGATATTAATTTCTTTGTTCATTGTGTCATGATTTTGGAGAAAAGCACAATATCTTGAAAAATTAAAATTTACATGTTTTGCTCGGTTATTTATTTTTGTAGAGTTTGATTTTGTTGTTATTTTCTTTTAAGTATGTCTCAGATATCGACCCCCAGGTCTTGTTTAGGGAGTGGACAGTTGTGATGTTGCAATTTTTGCAACACGCAAGAGTCAATTTTTCTTATAATTCGCACTCCTATAATCACAAAGACACTCCATGACTTGTTCTCTCCTATGCTAATTTTATTTTATAATTTAAGGCTAATTCGTTTCTGCTTTTTATTTTTTTTTTTTTTGTTGTACAATTTTCTCGGAGATCAACACCATCTGGAAAATACAGGATCATCGATATACAATGAGATGTCCAAGGAGATTGCTTGAGGTCTTTTGACTCAAGGTTTTTAAATATTGCCGTCCACTCTCCCTTGTTTAGATGATTCATTTTGCCTTTCTGTGTTGGATTGTCTTGGCTCGATGAGATGGAAGGATTTTGAATATTGCCACCAAACTACATCTTCAGTGATTAGTGCCAACACCCTCGTTTTGTTGATACTTTCTGCGTTCTCTGCGTTGCATCATAGTGATGTGCCATGACCGTAATTTTCTGGTTACTTGGTAATTTTTTACTGTAACTCGGTAAATTTATGGTAAAACTGGTAATTCATCATTTACACTAATATTAAAGAAAATTTTTAAAGAATAGCGTGCTGATATATATTTTGTAAGATTAAGGTAGCTATAATAAGCAAAAAATGTTTATAAAATAACGCGGTCACGGCACATCAGTCTTGCATCATCATGGCTTGAGAGTCCAGGCAACTGGTATTTTTTTCCGTAATAATTCCCAGACGCAATTTTTTTTTTGGAAATAGATTCTGAATGGGGTCCTGAATGACCTTTAAAAACGTGTGCCGTGGATCGATTGCCAAAGGGTGTTTTTTTTTTTTAAAGAATTTTCAAATATCAAGTTTGTTTGGACGGACCATTTCCATTGCGTTGTACAGAAAAAAGTTCAAATTAAAAAAGATAATGTGCAAAATTCTATGAAAAAAAGCGAACCTTTCATGTATTTATATTTAATTTGACGCAAGGGGCAAAGTCCTAACCCTAATAGGTCAAAAGTTATGACCTCTCAAAGTGGGCCACTTTTGACCCATTTTTCCGGGCAATTTCCCTATGCGGAATTTTCTTGTAACAGGGTATTCTATGGGAAAATTATGATAGTGATGCCAGAGAATGAAGTAAAGGAACCAAAATTATGCGTCTATTTAAAAAAAGGATCTTCTGGTGCCAGTAGTACGTGATTTATGATCTCTCAAAAAACTCCCTTTTTTTGCATGTTTTCACTAAAATTCGAAAAATTGGGACTTTCAAATATACCTCGTTTCTTTTTGATTTGCGGACGAAACGTAGAGGAAAGAAATTAAAATAGACTCAATTGCGTAAGATGAAAAAAAAGAGGATATCTTAGTTCTAAGAGGTCACGAGCTATGACCTTGGAAAGTGGACCTTTCTTACATATAATCATCTGAGTGCACCATGCGGGGCAAGTACAGCCATATTTGAATGTTTTAATGCAAATGAAATATCTAGATCTAAATGTAAATAAAATATACATCATTTTTTATTAATAAACAATGAGTTTTTTATAAAAAAAATTATATAAACATCTTGTTTTAATAATTAGTTTTAAATTTTTCAGTAATTTCACGGTTAGAATGTTATTATAGTATATTTTGTTAATAATAACATTTTCATTGTTTACAATAAAAAATTTGATTCTGAAAAATTAATTTTATTAGGCGCTTATTTTTAATTATTTTTAATTTTATGGACGCAAGGTTATTTTCATAATTCTCCAAAATATGCAAAAGAGATTTAATATGATCTTAAAATAAATTTAGGAATAATAGATATCCAGCCATACTCAACAAGTAGAGGGGTCGAGGTAAGGGAATCGTGAAACATCAATGAGAATGAGTTTTCTTAGAAATCACAAAAATAATACTTAATTTATTATCTAAATATAATTCAATATGGAGTTACGCCCATCTCAATTATTATGACAATGGTCATTTCACTTCAGATCATTAAATTCAAAGATAATTTAGTTATTAGAGTTTTGAAACTCAAAAAATTAATTTTATTAACATGCAACTGTAGCAATATTTTAAGACTTTCTCGAAAATGGTTATTGGCAAGGGACGTAGTAATAAACTTAAAAAGGATGCGTCATTGGGTTTTCCCCAGGAAGGATAATCGGTAAGGATTAGTCGGGGCCGAGCAATTTCCAAAAATCTTTTTATTTTATTGAGGTAGGAATCTAGAGGTAGGAAAGTAACTAAATTGTAAAAAACATCTGGTATGACTTAGGCAGCTAGGAAAATTGCAGGGGAGAGTGGACGTTTTCTTAGATTAGAGGAAGGGGAAAGGACCCAGGAGTACCTAGGACTACTTAGGGTAGTTTCTCTGTAAGCAGAAAATCGTGGACCGTAAGTCGAAACGTACCTAAACTCGAAGAGGTACAAGTAAATTGTAGACCGTAAACCCTGTATCCAGTAATTTTGTGTTTTTCAATAAATGTTTTCTTTTAAATAAAATCCTGACGAGTTTTAAAATAAATATATCCAAAAAAATTGCCCACACATTGCAATTTAAAATAGTTAAAAGATAATTAAATTAATGTAATTATTAAATATAAATATGTAACGGGCAGTATCGTCGTCCGTCACATATTTCCATCCTTCAATCTCTATCGCTGTCAGTTCACTTCACCGAGCTAGCGGGGCGAGAGTTTTACCAGCCGGCTTCCCCTACCACCCGCTAGCTACTTGTTACCGTTCTCATCGTAATATTCCCCCTTCGCATCTCTATTGCGGGCTCTCCAGTGTAGTGGTCTCAAGGCCTGATTACACGCTTTTAGGAAAATGTCCTTTTTCTCACTCTACCATGTGACTATCTCATAAGTTTGTCTCATTCTCGCACATTTTCCGGGTAAAATGTGTCGAAAATGTGGAATGAGTCAAGCTTATGTGATATTCACATAGTAGAGTGAAAAGAAGAACATTTTCCTAAAAGCTTGTAATCAAGCCTTCAGATCGAGCTAGAAATTTATCCCCTCCACATCCACTATTTTAGCGAAAAAAAGAACTTTTTTAAATATAATTTGTCAAAATTTTGAACTTATTTATCTTTTTAAATATTTTCTTGAATTACATAAATAAAATTTCCGTCATTATATATAATAAATTACTTTTTTTTCGATAAATTGTAAATGTAAAGGGTGTCACGTCCGCGACGTCATTCTAATTAGTTTATTTATAAACATTATAACATAATTTATAACTTAATACTCATTGTAAGCCAAGATGACCAGCCACAATAATCAATGTTTCTAAGCTGGCATTTATTAATGTAACCCAACATTTATTTTAAAGTTTCAATTATTAATCTGTAAACAATATTTAAAGGATCTTGGATATTTTTAACTTAATCTAAATAAGGCATCAATGACCCTTGCTAGAAGGAGTCACTCATTAAATAAATAAATGCCACCGGACCTGTCAACCCTTCGACACGTGCACTCTCTCACCGTCTTTCCAAGAAGACCTTGAATGATGCAACTTATAGAAAATACAAATGAAATCATAGCAGATCTACAGAATATTCTAGAATATTCTAGAACATTCTAGAACATTATAGAACATCATTGCACCCTAACCCTTTCCGGGGTGAGGAGATATAGAGGGTACCCAAAATGATATACAAACAGAAGAATGATCCTCAGGAGCCAGAGAGAGTCAGTACTTCTACTCCTCTAGCGACAATCCCGAAGTGCTCTACGACAGTCAGTCAGTCATCCTCAATCAATATGAAATCTCTTTAAAAATTCAACCACCGAGTCGGCGGTTCAGAACGAATCTTTTCACTACCACCGAAACTCTAAGTGTCATAGAAATTAACTTAATCTCTGGAAGGAACATCGAACTTAGTGTCAAGAAGTGATCTCGGATTTAGACTGAAGAAACAATCATCAATCGTCATCGAGGTTCCACTTATTTGAGTGCACATTCAACTTAAACTATAAATCTTCTACAATGGTCAGGTACACATTATAAATACTTTTCTATCAATGGCTGAGGTTTCACTTTTCACTTTGTAACCAAGATCCTAAATCATTTCTTTTATTCAATAAATAATATTGTATTCCTAACTCTTTATATATTCTTATTTTGGAATCTGGTTGGCTATCCTCATCCCCGTAATTGAGAAATTCTTTCCCAATTCAGAAACGAGGAACCTCTCTAATTTTTTTAAATTTATGAGTATGTTATCTCTCCCGAGACGTAATAAGGTGGTAAATTTCTAGCTCGATCTAAGAGCACTGCTCCAGAGTCTCCAGAGTAGCTGACAAAGAATTAAATGGGAGTTATAAAAAATATAAAATATAAAAAATAATGGGTGAAAAAATTCAGATATCTAAAATTAACGAATTAATAAATTTTCTATAATTATTAAATTTTCAAATTTTGTAATCAGTGATATTTATAATTATGTTATAATTATTATCAATTAATATAAATTAATAAATTATTAGCTCTGAAAACATAAATAGATAATTCATAAATTGACAGAAAATTAATTAATAAATCTTTATCATCAGTAAATAATTAATTACTAATTATATTGTTAGATTCATATGTATGAAAAATATGTCGTCAAGTACTTCATTATTAATTTACTTATTATTAAAATAAAAATAATTTTCCAGAATTTAATAATTCGTCATTTCTTAAATCTCCTGATTGTAAACTTGAAATATTTAGGCATTTTGAAATTAATCAAAAATGCCGAAACAATATATTGAATCTAAACAATTTTTAAAAAATATTCAATTTCGGTGATTCATATTATAAAAATGCGGCAATTTTTCACATGGAAATTTTCTATTGTTAAAATTTATATGTAGTTCTACAATTTTTTCTGGAATTTTACAGTGTTGGGAATCTTATTTTTCTGGATTTTTCAGTTACATAATTTTTTTATTGAGGATTTTGAAATATTTTTTGACTTCTTACACTTTTCGCCATGAAAAATGAAATGCAAATTAAATATTATGGTATAAAAAATTATTTTTCCATTTGAAATGTAATTTGGTGAGTTATACTCTCGAAGAAAAAATTTAAGAAAAATACTTGTTCAATGATATAATCAGATAAGGTTTTTGTTAAAATTGTTGGTTGAGATATTAAAAAAAAAAAAATTCAATTTTTTTCCTACCGGAAAAGCCTTCTAATTTTTGGATTCAAAATAATGTTTTCATATTGAAAATTTGCTCCATCGATGAAAATTTAATTTCTGTTTAGGAATTGAATTATTAAATTTGTTAATGACTTTCTGTAAACTAGAAAGCATCTTCGCTTCGATGGATCAATAATTAAGTCGCGTGAGAGTCTTTATCGGTTTCTCTCTGGCGCTCTCTCTCTCTTCGTTTGTAATGAGTATCGGTCGCTCAGAAAGGTTTGTCCTTTTCTTAGGATCCATTCGTAAAACGTGTAATTTTTGTTGTATTCTCGCTACAAAATTGTAATGCCGCTAGGCATTAAAGTCGGAAGTTTAACTTTATTGCGAGCGCTGTTGATGTGATAAGTTCGTATTATTTTGTGGTGTAAGGCGCTTTTAATTAAAAGTGTGGCTGAAACCAAAGTGTAATTCAACGGGAATAAAGATTTTAGTTAATTTGGCATGGAATTCTTATATTCTTTGTTGACCTGAAAGTTCTCATCAGCGTCAAAATGAACCTGGAAATCTAGTGAACATTAGACTGGAATTAAAATCATATGTTTTATACCACCCAAAACATCTTTAACATTTTTTGGCGTACCTGCCAGGATCCGTGAGAAAATGGCGTCATTTGGCGGCGTCACCACGTTCACTTAGTATTTCTATCTTTGGAAGCCATTTTAGACAGACAATTTTTTACACACCTTAATGACGTCAGATATCGTAAAATCTATTTGCGAGTGGTGAATTTGTTTGTGCTTTTGTAAACTTGCTCACGGCGCTGAGATTTGTCGCACCTCTGTAAATGTGCTTGCGTTGCTGAGACTTATCGTGCCGCTGTAAATATGCTCACTCATCTGAATTTTGTCACGTCGTTGAAAATGTGATCAGCTGAGGCTTCCTTCGCACATTTATAATGTAAGTGAATGGACTTTTGTGAATTTGCTCGCATCTGATGACTGTGCTTATGTTCTTTGTTGATATTATCGAGTTCATTCGACTTTTATTAATTTGCTCGACCCTTTCTTAATTGATCATTTCCTGGAATAAGTGCCTAGTGTATTGTCACTAGTGACTCGTAAGTTAGTGGAGTCTTGTGTGGTTGATTGTGTAATATTATTATTTTCAGGTAGTTGAGGGAGAATAATAATATACCTTCGGCACTAAATTTCAGGATTTATAGGATAAGATATTTTGCCTGGGAGCCAGATCTTTCTTGGATCAGTGTAACGAAATAGAAAATTATTTAAAGATAAAAAACAGTTAGGACTTTCTTGGCCAACCGATTAAGAGAGACAGATATATATGCATCAAACAGCAAGTTTTAATAATCAGTTTGGTAGAGGGAGTGGTTCTTTTATATTCGCTATAGATTTCTTAATTCTAATAAATAATCTCTCAGATAAATTCATTTTAAAACAATTTACAATGGGTTTATTCAGATGATCGGAATTAACAAAAATCAAAATTAGAGTTTCAATAACTAACAAATCAATTTTTTAGAAAGTTCGATAAACGTAATTAAATCGTTATTTTCTAATTTACAAGAAAATAATCTAAATTAACAATGAAAATCAATTATTATAACTAATATTTAAAACTAATGCTCAAACCGAGACATTCCATGACTCAAAAGAAAAGATTAAAAAATTTATCGAAAATATAGGTTATGTTCGTAATCAGCAAGAAAAGGGATTCAGCGAATCTCAAAATTGGGAAAAAGCAACAAAAGATGGGACTGACATTTCAGATACAAACGAATCAAAATCAGTGAACATGATGAAAAACTCTGTGTTCACGTGCTCGATAAAAGGAAATATTCACTGTCAGCAGAATCAATTCAGAAAGCACAAAGATAATTAGCCACGGGAACAGAGGTTTTACCGCAAAGAAACAGAAAAACTTTACCAGCTGAATCGAGTGAAGCTTCGCGCTTCTACAAGAATATTCTGACAGGCGGCCAATTTGATTAAAGTCAACGCTGATTGGTCGGAAAGTTACGCAAGAGAATATGGAAAGTTACCATGTGGCGCGTAATATGGAAGACTACAAGTAAGATTTCTCGCCTATTTGCCAAATATTCATACAAAAGTATATAAATCGATGACTGAAACAAAGTCTTTCATCTCTGATAGTACTGTGACTTAATGAATTTCAGCTCACCAGGCAATAATAGGGTTCTTGCATGAAAGACACAATTCAAAAGATAAAGTACTTCGGGTCTGGTCTACAAAGGTCTCACTAGCATGCTGGAGATTGACTGTGAATTCCTCTCAAGCCATGATGATGCAACGCAGAGAACGCAAGAAGTATCAACAAGACGAGCGTATTGGCAATGATCAATAAAGATGGAGTTTGGCGGCAATATTTAAAATCTTTGAGTCGAAAGGCATCAAGTAATCTCCTTGGTCGTCTCCTTGGATATCGATGATCCTATATATTCTAGATGGTGTTGATCTCTGAGAAAATTGTACAACAAAAAGAAAAGAAACGAATCAGCCTTAAAGTATAAAATAAAATTAACATAAGAAAGAACGAATCATGGAGTGTCTTTATAATTCTAGAAGGGCCAATTATTAGAAGAATTGACTCTTGTGTGTTGCAAAAATTGCAACATCACAATTTACTTAATTAATTGCAATGGAAGCAAATATTGCAGAAACTTTAAGTTTTGAGGAACTGATCAAGCAACAAAATCGTCATTTTAAAACTCTCAAACCACACTGCAAATCAGTAGCAAATGTCAGCAGTACTCAACTGATGGAGGCTGCACTTGACCATAGATCAGAACTAATCCTCAACATATGGCAATCGTGCGTGATAACGAAAGAGCAAATTCAACGCATAAAATCAGACAATACTAATGCCTACTTTGTGGAGCGACACTTTGAGAAGGCGGAGTATTTTCTCACTTAGAGTGACAAGATTTTTCGAAAAAAATCGGAGTTGGAGACACTGAAGGTGAATTTAACGACGAAAGATGAGTCATCGTCTGCAACTACAGCATCATTTCAACAGCGAGTCTCAACACCACTGCCAGTTATCAAAATTCTGAAATTTTCTGGTAACACAATTGAGTGGGTAATATTTAGGAATTACTTCACTTCTTTAATAAATAATAATCGATCTTTAGATGATTTGCAAAAATTTCATTTTTTGAAGTCCGCGTTAGAAAAGGAGGCCGCTTCTTTGATTAAAAATACGTTGTTAACAGATAATAGTTTTGAAACGGAATGGGATCGTCTACAAAAGCGACATGAAAATCCTCGTGCGATTATTCAGGCATAACTGAAGTCTTTGATTTCTATTGATGCTATGAAGGATGGATCTGTTTCATCATTAAGGGCAATTCGCAATGTTGTGTCGGAAAGCATTGCAGCGCTTGAAAATTTGAAATGTTTTCCGAAGTTAACTGAGAATTCAGAGGATCCGAATTACTCACATGGAATAAGCGATATTCTTGTTTATTTTGTATCTCAAAAATTTGACTCTGATACTCGGTTGGCTTGGAAATTGCAATTGGGGGATACTACAAAATATCCACATTTCCCAGCATTGTTAGCATTTTTTGATACATGGGTAGCAGCGTTAGATGCTGTACAGCAGAGTAATGATAACAAACGTAAAGGCGAAGCAGCACGATCTCATATCGTATCGATAAATAACACTTGCGCACTCTGCAATTTAGCTCATAAATTATTTATTTGCTTAGAATTTAAAAGGAAAACAGCTTCGCAGCGGCTAAGTTGTGCTAGAGCAAAACGACTCTGTTTTAACTGTCTTTCTAGGGGACATTCTGTAAATAAATGTAAAACTGCTATTACATGTTCGTACTGTCGTTCCCGAAATCATACTTTCTTACATTTAAATCGAAATCAGGGAAATTCGTATCCAAAACTTGAAAGTGGGGAAGGGGAAAAGTCCACCGATGCTTCAGCGAAGAAGGGGGATGCCTGCCAAATTGCGCAGCTGTTGCATACTGCTTCAGCTCTTGTAGAACCACAACGCCGTTGTCCCTTCTGCCGCTCAGGTAATTGTGACGTCCAAATCGGGACATTATATTAAAGTTAGAGCCATGTTCGATCATGTGTCCACTTAGACGATGGTAACTAACAAGTTAGTTAATTGTTTGGAGGTGCGTACGATGCGTTTGTAAGCAATTTATCTTCTCGGTTTGAGAAGTGTTTCGGCTTGTCCATTGTTAGGAATTGTGCCTATTAGTATTCGATCTCGTTCGGGTAGGGGACCTGTTTTTCCCACAAACGCCATGGTTTTGGAAAATTTACCAGATTATAGGCCAACAGCTCCTGCTTCTTCTTTGAATGAACCACATTTAAAGGGTTTGGATTTTGAAAATGATGATATTCTTGGTTCTGGGTAGATTCACATGATCATCGGTGCTGATCTTTATGGGTCACTTTTATGTAATGGGCTCAGAAAGAGTCCTCGAAGCGATCTAGTTGCACAAAATACTAAATTCGATTAGATCTTATCTGGAAAGTCAATAAAATCTCAGTCTAACACTGGAGTCTCTTCTGATGCTATTGTGCATCATTGTTGTTCCACCGCCGATTAAGGTTGGTCTATTCAGCGATTTTTCTCAGAAACGAAGCACTTTCCTAAAAAATTTAAAGAACATAAAGTGTTTAGAATTGATCAATGAATACATCTGAATTTTTCCAAAATGATTCGATCGATTTTTGCAATTTATCAAAAATTGGCAATTGGCAATGTAAAATTGTCGTAATTGATAGAAACTTTACTTGGCAAAAATGCTGCAAAAGGTACGCATAATGCGACTGCGGATGTAACAATGCTACATAATATCGTTCAACACGTTTGTATAAGCAACAATGTAATTAAAAACGCTGCTATCAGTGTTAAAACGATCTTGTATTCTGAACATGCGGCCACAAGAGCAAAAATAAATAAAGCTTCTTTAGGTTGTTTGAAGGAAAGTGTCTCACCGAATATGCTAACTAAAATGGCAAAGCAGGAGTCACTCGAGAACTTCTAAAAAAGTCTTACACCGAAGGAGGTGAGCAAGGATTGGTGGTAGTGCTTGAAGAAGATGTAGTCGGAAAACCAAGGGTAACAAAAACCTTTTTTTTTAACTTTTTTTCCACGTAATTTGTAAGTACGATGATTGAAATTTGAATTATTTTCCGCCTATTTCATCGGAAACCTTATGTGATAGCGTTTGCTATATTATCGTCTGCTATAAGGAACTGCAAGTTGCAACGTTGCCATGTTTCGTTAATTTTATTCGTTTTATTTCTTTACAGCTGATTTTTTCAGCTTTAAAATTAAATTATAAAACTTTGAATCCGGGTAGATACCAATTTTTTATTTTTGCCGAGACAAGTAAGGTTCATTCTTTAATAAAAGTAATTTTTTGAGTGTTTAACTTGGATTTTTGAAGAGAACTCTCCAGTTTATGTGATTGTCCTCGGTTAGTTCCATAACACACAATGTTCATTTAGAAGCTTAAATTTTTCATACCAAGCGGTAAAAAAATCCTTAAAAAAATTGGCAATTTGCAAAACGAAAAAATTACTAGAATCGTTTTGAAAAACCTCTGGTGTATTTCTTAGCTAATTCTAAACAATTCTTGTTCTTACTAATTTTCTCGTAAAGTGCTTCGTTTCTGAGAAAAAAATTCCAAAATGTCAGCATTTTGGAAAAATTCCAATTATTTCCGATTTTTTTTCTAAAAAACAAATGATTTTATTAAAAAATTACGAAGAACAAAAAGTGCTTAGAATTGAACAAGGAATACCCTTAAATTTTCTTAAAGCGATTCAAGTGATTTTTGCAATTTGTAAAAAAATAGCAATTAGCAATACCAAAAAATTACTCAAATCGTTTTGGAAAAATTCAGGTGTATTCGCTGTTCAATTCTAAACACTTTTTGTTGTTTTTAATTTTTTAGTAAAATCCTTCGTTTTTGAGAAAAAAAAGTCGGAAATAATTCGAATTTTCCCAAAATGCTGACATTTTGCAATTTTTTCCTCAGAAACGAAATACTTTACGAGAAAATTACTATGAACAAGAATTGTTTAGAATTAGCCAAGGAATACACAAGAATATTTTCAAAATGATTCAAGTGATTTTTTCGTTTTGCAAATTGTCAAATTTGATAAATTGCAAAAATCGCTCGAATCGTTTTTGAAAAATTCAAGTGTATTCGTTGATCAATTCTAAACACTTTTTATTCTTTTAAATTTTTTAGGAAAGTGCTTCATTTCTGAGAAAAAGATTCATGAATTTTCTGGCAAAAATTTTGCAATTCCGGCGCCATTTTGAAGTTTCTAATTGTTCAAAATGACTTCACAACCTCATATTCTTTAAATTCAGACATCGCGTCCACGATCTAGACCGGATCGAAGATGATTCCCAGCCAGTAAATCTTTGAAAATTCGATTTAAGAAAAAAATTCCTTCGAAAATCATGTTTTTTTTTTGTTGCAAACTGTATTTTTCGAACAAAAAAATTTTTTTTCGATAATTTGAGAGAATCCACCGGAAAGAGCACACTTCAAACTATAAGTATATATATTTTTACATTTTTTTTACTCGAATTGCAATACGTGTGAGCGTGGGAAGAGAGGTGTACAAAATGTGTCCGGCTTGATGTTAATGAGTTAATTGGAATCCGCGATTATTTTACAAAATATCTGGTTAACAGAATTATAAAAAATTTTAAAAACCAATCTGAAATTTTATACAATTTATAAAGTGTGTAAGTTGTAACTGGCAATCTTGTCGCCCGTCACATATTCCTATCCTTCAATTTCTATCGCTGTCAAATTACGTCACCGAGCTGGCGGGGCGAAAGTTCCATCAGCCGGTTTCCCCTACCACCCACCGGCTACTTATTACGTAACTACAAGTGCTTAAAAGCACTGAATCGACGCGTATTCAATCAGTTCGCTGAGGAGCAGCTAGCCTGCACTCAGTGAAACTCATCTGGTCTCTCTGCTAGCGAGTTACTACCATAGCAGAAAGACCGGGACGTAACCTGGACGTCTTCTTCAGGGAAGATCCATTAGGTGTACAACTGGCAGGTACCCCTACAGCCGTGCGCGCAGATAAAGGATACGTGGGCTCTCACCGACCTATCCTGGCACAACCTGAGGATGACTTCGAGAATCTAGGGAACTTAACATCCATTCTTTCCATCCTAAAAATGTAAAACCATCTGTTACCTGACCAGCAGGCACCCCCATGGCCAGTTCACAGACGAAGAGGGTATGCCAGTCCAAAACCTGGCCTACTTCCGGTTCACTCCTGTCTCCCCCTAAAATACCATCCTGAGAGACCCACTCTGCGTTCGACCAGCGGGCACCCCCATGGCTAACCTTAGAGGTAAAGGATGTGTTGATTTCATAGTCAATCCATCCTGGGGTATTCCTATCTAAACCGTACCTGGGGAACTTCAGCGTAAAAAAGTCAAAGAAGACAAAATCATAATCTCCCTCTTCTTTCTCTCTCATCCGTACTGTACCGCATATCGCTTAGAGAAAGAAGAATTCAGGAGATAGCGCCCGTCTCGACCGCCGGTGATACGTGACACACGTCATGACGTCACTAACTCTCTCGTTAACTCTGCCTGCAGGTACCGACTTAGATTACACACGCTTACTCTCTCACGCACAGACATCCGCTCACTCTCTAGTACATAACATCCGTTCGCTCTCTCACGTTTACACCGTTATCATCATTCACACTATTGTATTTAAATTAAATTTTTATAAATTCATTTAGTTTCTAATTTAGAGATGTAACTTATAGGAAAATGTAGCACTCTTATTATTTTTGCCAACATAAACTGATAATTAATTTATTTCTTGCCCTTAAAATTGATCCTGGCTCGAATGAAGCATCCGGTAGGGCAAAGATATAAAAAACATGACTCCCAGATAGAGGGACGTCAAAATCATACCGTTACAAAGTTAACTCCTATTTTGTTAATATGCTAACGTATTTATATCAAAAAAGATGTTTACTAAAAAATATAGTATGAATTTTTAAATTCTATTTCCATCTTTATATAAAGCATTCTATGAAAATGCATATTAATTGCTTACATAACTTCCATCAAAAAAAAGTTTCTACTGTCAAATTCGTAAAATTGTTTACTGTATCTTAGTTTCAACATGAAAATTTATTTGTGAAATAAAAAAAAATTAATTCCTGTTTATGTCTTGCTTCTTAAAATTAAAAAATTTGCATAAATTAAGAGCAATAAAAAGTTTTTATTAAAAACCGGTTAAAAGTTGAACAAAATACCGTTTAATCGAATAATCGGTTATCCGGTTATTAGTAGGGGAGGTGGTCCGGTTATGGGCATAGTTAGGTATTTTCTTTATAACTTTTGACCAAATGAATTTTATGCAGTAATAAGCATATCAAAAGAAAGCTAGAGACTGATATAGGCCAAATACGCATAGATTATACGACATTGCCAACTCACAAACTTAGAATTAGGATATACAAAGATCGGAACTATGAAAACCATTAGGGGAAATGAATCGGCAGTAAGTTCTTAGGGTACTTAGGGCGTTTCGCCCACTAAGGCCTCAACCCAAGCGCCAGATTAGTTCAAACGGGGCGCTTCTAAATACAGGGATGATCCCTTAGCTTGGTCCCATTCATTCATGATAATAATGAGTTCACAGGCTCGGTGACGCAGGCCTACGTCATTTAAGTAGGGTAAATCCCAAAGTTAACATCCACCCTGACGTATGCTCCAATACTGTGCTTAACTTGGGTGAAAGCTTAGTTTAATTATTATTATTAATAATAACAGAACTTCCAGTGGGAATGAATAGTTTAATAATTATAATAAATAATAATCAATCGAATAATTATTAAATATTAAGTAGGAAAATTAATCATTAATTTTTTTTTATTTTAAATTGGTAACAATTAGGAAAAATATATTAAAAGTCTTGTTTCTTTGTAGATATAGTAAGAAGTTAGATTTAAGGATTAACTGAAATTAAAACTATATTTAATAATAAGTAGTAATGTAAGAACTGGAAAAAGGAGCATAGACGGAAACGTCCGTCGAGCGTCAAAGGCAGGAGGCAAGCGAAGCTTGTGACGATTCCCCGCACAGAGCATAAAACCGATATGATGCCACAAAATATGTTAAATACCATTTATAAATATATGATACTTAATTTTCATGCCTTCATTCACTTCGATTTATTACACTTCAAACACAAGGAGAAACTACATCACTGTCAATTTTCGCGGACCAAAACATGTAATTGCTTGTAGCTACTAGCCGAATGCGTTGCTTTAATTCGGTGTCAGCACAAAATCATCGTGTAAACATAACGCACCAAGGTCAATCGTCAGATTAACTGTTTCTGCTCATTGTGGAAAGTTATACTAGGGTGCCCACAACCGGGTGATGTCCACAACCGGTCAACCTAGCCTAATCGATAACCGCGTTATTCGGTTAATTAATTTAATTAATCGTAAAATCGATTAACCGATAACCGGTTATAAAATTAACCGATTATCTGGACGTAAAATTTCCCGCTCTTTCCGAATCTGCAATGTAAAATCTATTTTTATCAATATTTATCGTTTTGACCTTGAATTGACCTTGATAGTGATTCGATAGGGTCAAGTGGAACTCAGATTCGGATTCAGGGACCCCAAAAACGTTAGGAATAGTGGTCATTTCTAATAAAATTTTCTTTTGGCGATAGTAAAACATAAGGGTATATGGGTCAACTTTGGTAACAAAACAAATGTTATCTCAATTCGTGGGAACATCAATGCACTATGCACACCCATGCGTTTGATACATAAATCAAAATGGCACTTGACGTCATTGGAAACACTTATGTAATTTATAACCCTAAAACTAAAATCTAATTAAGGGGAACCAATCAACGACAAGACCAATCACCTAAATTAGAACGATTTCTTAGGAAAAACTATTATTTATATGTTTTGACAAAATGTGCGCATGGCCCTATGTATGGCGGCCATCTTTAATCTAAATGATTTATAGCAAAAGTCCTATAAAAACGTAGGATTTTTGACAGAGAGTTCGAGTTCACTCCGGAGACTTCACCTCGTAACATCAACTCCTTAAAAGCCTCTTCAGTCTTGAACTTGTAATGGTCCTCCATTCTGTTACTACCATCGAGACACGCAGAACGCTTGTGCATAGGCTATCAAAGCTACAGTTGCCGGCAAGCTAGAGAGCGGTCGGGATATCGCTCGGTAAAGGCTTCGGATGGATTGCGTTAGGTGCGCGGAACCACGTTTTCCCGCGAACGACTTAGTTTCGCACAGGGTTAACAGACGAGCGTCCGATCCCTGCCGTCACTCGTTCACGAGTCGATCCAAAGCTTAAGCTGGACATGGACTTTGCGCTTTAGAATGCCTCGATTTTTGCTGACTAACCTTAGTCAGGCACCTGAGATCATCGAGAACTTTTCTTCATCCGACGTCACGAGGGACCACTACCAACCGCCAGGTAGTTCAAATTTGGGAAGCTTTGTACGCTGTACCAGGCTGTGAGGTTTCTCAAATTCAAACTTTTGCTTTCGTCACGGTAACGAGGTCGTATTTGTTAGGTTCTTTTGTACGCTGTACCAGGCTGGGGGAACTTGACAAAATTTTACGAACCCGTTTTCGTTATTCGCTATATTAGTCAAGTTCCTTTGTACGCTGTACTAGGTTGGGGGAACTTGACAAATTTTACAATCACGTTATCAGTTAATCGCCATCTTTGTCAGGTTCCTTCGCACGCTGTACCAGGCTGGGGCGTGACGTCATATCGAGATTACCTTGTCAGGATCTTTCCTATTTGGAGGGACGACTTACATGCCGGGCAACACTTCGCGGCGTGTCGTCATAACAAGACCTTATTAACAAATATCATATTCTCGAACGGGTAATCTTCTCGCCGAGTAGTAACTTTACCGTAAGTGACCACAACTAAATAAACACGTCATCAAACGAACTTAGATTTGTAAGCTGTTTGAAAATTACCAGAGCTAGGGACAAATTTAAAGTTTCCTTGTTAGTTTCGATGCGAATTAGAAGGTTTGTTTTATTTTTAAGTGAATTTGCACTCGTCGCGATTTTCATCTAATTTAAATCCTCATAGCTCTCTCCTGTAAGGGTAATAGTTTTGCGTGACTGGACAAATAGGCTGTTGTAAAGCATTAGAGGTTTTTTAACCATGGCATGTACGCTCAGTCAAGGCCAGGAGAGGATTTCTTTCTTGATTTAACGTGGGATTTGTAATTTAAATTCATCTTCGTTTTTCTACTCTCATATTTTTTTCATACTTTATTATTGATGAGTTTAAGATTGTATCGAGCCTTTCCGTATCCATGACACGGTATTGTTTCTAATCTTTTCACTTTATTTGAATAAACTTTGTTGTTAGTTATTGAAATCATTGCGTATTTACTTGCCTCCCTCAGGAACCGTTCCACTCCCACAATTCTCGCCTATAGGAGGGCATAAGTTCTGTTTTAAGAATATCCATTCGTTCTACGAGGACAAGCCCCAAGAGGAGGAATTGTTACAAACTCAGTGCAGAAAAGTATCTCTTCAAATTAAATACTAGTTCCATCCTGGACTTAATCGAATTTCGAGTCAATAACCCAAACTGGAAATAACCTTGGAGTCGCGTTTCATCGACACAGATTACAGAGTCTCATTTCAACACTAATCAACCCCAAACAAATTTTGGATGCGGATCGAGATATTTTTGAAGGGTCCTGCTAATGTAAATCATTTAATAATCTACTTGTAAATTTCAAAAACTGAGTGCATTTTAAATCTTGCGTATATTTTTAAAATAAAATGAAAATATTCTATTTTAAAGTTAGACTATTGAATAAGTCGTTTTAGGTAAAAAGTATCGAAATTAAATATACAAATAAATTTATAATTATTAAATACCTCTACAATTCTTAAATTTACAAAATCAAAACTTGGCGAATTAAGGAATTGCTGAAAGTTATTTAAATTTAAATAAATTTAATAATTTTAATAATTTTAAATAAAGAATTAATATTATTACATTGGTCGATAAGAAGTGAACTATATTTTCTAGTTTATCTTTCTTAGAGTTAAGTGTTACGTGATCGTAACTAATCCATAAATCTAAAATCCTAATGTTTTCAAACATGTGTAAGCATCGAGATGAGAGAGATATAAATTACTTAGAGACCAAACGAAGAAAGGTCTCCCCTAGCCAAAAATAGGAAGCCATGAACCATTAAAGTCTTACGGAGGGACGAACTGTGAAATCACTCGATTCCTTTACGGAGGAAAGGTCACAATGGAGGATGGCCCCAAAAGGATATAAAAGTATACAAAAAACCAAGATGAACCAGTCTACTTTGAACCAGTCTACTTTGAACTAGTCTACTTTGTACCACCTTACTACGTTAGTCTAAGCTGCGAGTTGAATCAGTGTACTCTTGTCTTGTCGTCGATGTTACTTTGATCACAGTCTATGTCACGTCGGTCTCGGTCTTGAGAGTTCAATCTTCGATTATCAATGTTTAGTTTTCATTGATTCAATCCTTTAGTATTCAAATCTTCAGTGAGTTCTACCGAGTGGATGTTGTGCGTGCCCCCAACTTGTGTTACCCTAAATCTACAAGTTTCAACCCCTAGACATAATCATCTTTGAAGTCAGACTCCGGACCCACCTGTCAGGCCCGTCAACCTTCTGGATTACAGTACGGCGGCTATTCAAGTCAGTGCTGAGCATCCCTAACCGACTCTTAAAGACCGTGTTCCACACATTTGGGA
>UCOH01005958.1:0-12760 GCA_900474275.1 Synergus japonicus
ATATATATATATATATATATATTGGACTTTAAGGTACTTTAATAGATTTAATGAGATTTCATACGGAACCTTGAATAATGTTAAGGAATTGAACAGGGATTTTAGAATTTTATTTTAATTGAAAAATTTCATTTTTATTTAATTTTAACTTTATTTTAATTGAATTTTAAGGTACTTTAATAAACAGATTTAAGGGCATGTGTTACTTACCATATGAGCAAATTTTTAAACCCAGTTTTTTTCCTACAACTTTTACATTTTCAAAAAAATTATAGTCAACATCCCTCAAAAACGTGAACACGGACGGATGATGACCATAATTTTTTTGAAAATGTAAAAATTGTAGAAAAAAAAAACCGGGTTTAAAAACTTGCTTATATGGTAAGTAACACATGCCCTTAATGAGATTTCATGGAAGCTTGAAAAATATATTAAGGGGGTCGTCTCATGTGACAAGCGTTTTTCTTACACATCTTTATAAATTTGTTCTGAAGAATAATACAGGCCAAATTGTCTGGTTTTTTTGGGGTATATTTAAGAACTATTCAATAGTCATTATAAATTTTTTTACGTTAAAATGTACAAACAAATCGACTGTAGACATCTGGATTGACGTTCGTCTAAACAAACAGTTGGTGGCTGGTCAACACGATTCCAGATGTTCTATTGATCTGAAATTAAAAAGTCACCGACCGTTTTAATTGGTAGATCTGTGGCTATCGTGTGAACCAGAATTGTGTCAAAATTTTGAATATTTTTTTTTTGTGAGCTGTCAAACATAAAAACACGATTTTCATCATATATTTTCTGTTATTTTTTTAATAAAAAAAAAGAATAAATATAGATATCACAATAATTCTGGTTCACACGGAAACTATAGATGTTCTGAGAATACCATATAAATTTGAACCCAATCGGTCAATTAGTTTTTGAGATATCGTGTTGACCGATGTGAAAAATGACGTTTTGAGAAAAACGCGTTTGAAAGTTTGTTTATGAATGCAATAATAGTACATTGTGTTATAAGTGCGGAATGTTCAACTTCCCACACATGTCACACACAATATTTTTTGCAACACATGCATGAAAATGGCCACATTCCCGCATGCTATTCTCACAGTAGAGGAATCTGGAATTTTCCGCACGCTTTATGGACACAGAATGTGGCCATTTTCATGCATGTGTTGCAAAAAAATCTTTTCAACTTCCTAACGAATCCGAATTGCCAAAAATTCTTTCACACACACACATTCTAGATGTGTTTAGAAAATGATTTGTGCAAAAGAAAAAAAAATCGATTTTTTTGACCCATCACATGAGACGACTCCCTTAAGAAATTTAAAAGGGGTTTTCGAATTTTATTGAGATTTTAAAATATTAATTGATATCACAGCAATTTTAAGTAATTTTCAGAGAATTTACGAAATTGCATAGAATTTTAAATAATTTTCAGAGATTTTACATTGTTGCATAGGATATTAAGTCATTTTAACGACTTAAGGGATTTTAAGGTATTTATGAGATTTTATTGGATTTTTAAGAATTTCAAGAGATTTTAAGTAATTTTATGAAATTTGACAATATTTTGGAAGATTCTAAGTAATTTTAAGGAACTGTAAGAGATCATGGGATTTTGAGAAATCTTAAATGATTTAATAACGAGAGAGATATGTCGTCGAATTTGACGTGATTTTAAAAACTTTGAACATATTTGAAGGGATTTCACGAAATTCCAATGGATATTTAGATATTTTGAGGGTTTTAATGGGATTTCATGGGACTTTGAATAATTTTAAGGAATTTAAAAGGATTTTACAAATTTATTGAGATTTCTAAAATTAGACTACAAATTATAAATTACATATTACAAATTATAAAATACAAAATATTTCAAAAATTAAAATCTCTTAATTATTTTGCATACTTTTGTTATGCCGAAAAACAGGCTTCTAACTTTTTATTAATTACTCAGTGATATAATTATGATGACATAACTTTATTGTAGATCTTAAACTACTAAGTAGTTCAATAGGAGAGCAATCGAAGAAGAACTAACTCGAGCGGCGCAGCGCTCATCCTTATGCACTATCTCCTATCTGCATGGTAGGCGTGTCTAATTTAGCAGTGCATAACAATCCTCCCTTAAGACAAGATTTAGTCCCTAAATTCTTATTCTCTTGTTTTTAATTTTTGTTGGCGATGTTGGTGGTTCCAGCAATGGTCGCGAATTAGCATTGTAGGTCACTACATCTGTCGTTGTTTATACCTTAATTTTAACACAGAAAAGACATAGTTTAGTTGGAAGACAATTTTTTAGACATTTAAAAAGCCCTATTATATATACTATGTATAAAGTTAAGATAGATATTGCATAATGGATAAGTGTTTTACGGTATAATAAGTAAAGCGACGAGTTACATTTTGTTTTCGCGTATCGCTTAAATAAAGTGGCTTCGCATGTTTCACTATTTAATAATATAATATTAGGCTGATTTCTCGTACAGATTTTGTATTCAGTAATTTGTCTACAATTGTGTATTGTACTTTTGTCGGTAGGAACGTAGGAATCTCGAAATTTAATTACACGATCGTGGTTAGGAATGATGAAAAATGCCTTTTAGTTACTCTATGGTGTAATCTGATTCGAATCACTAGTGCCAGGAGTATCATTAGAAGTTTTATCTGTAAAATAAGGCATACATTGATCTATGTGTATTCTAATTAGTTTGTCTTTCTTTCTTATTCTCAAGTTATTGTTATCTGTATAATCGATTACTTCATATGGGCCTTTCCATGATTGTTCCAATTTATTTTGTTTTGTATTATTTAGAATTTTTATTAAATCTCCAGATTTCTATAAAGGATGTTTTCGGGTAATTTCCTCGTCATTTCTTTTCTTTGACTTCTCAATTTCGACCTGAATCCTTTCTCTTGCCTTTTGTAATATTGTTTCATGTTTAGTCTTCCATTTTCTGACAAGTTCTTGATATGTTAACGTGGGGGAGTTTGCCAATGTCGAAGGGATGTTTGGTTTTCGTCCGAACGTTAATTCAAATAGTGACATACCAGTTGTCTGGTTAGTCATAGTGTTAATAGAAAAGTTTATGAATTTAATATTCTCATCCCATTCTCTATTATTATCAACCACGCTTGTTTTTATCAAGTTTTTTAAGGTTGAGTGTTCTCAAATTGCTTCTTCAAATTGCTGCATTAATTCTGCGAAAAAGTTTTGGTCTTGATCTCTCAATATTGTCTTTGACGCTCCAAAGATATAAATATAATGTTCAATTAATTCCGTGATGATGGATTCTGTGGTCTCATTTTTCATAGGAATTAATATTGTATATCTTGTTAAGCGATCTTGTAGGCTTAATAAATACTTATTACCCTTAGTTGACATATAGGACATCTTTTGACGTTGTTTACGACGTTTTTATCCATACCTAACCAAAGTCCTAGTTTTTTGGCTTGTTCCAAGGTGATCTTTTCTCCTAGATGGTTGGAGTGTGATTCTTTGAGAATTCTTTCTTTCTCGACTTTCGTTAATTCGCGTTTATTGCTAAAGCACATGTGAATCTGTATGTCTAAATACAAATTTGATAAGAATTCTAACATCTCTTGTATACCTTCTTTCTCAAGATGTTTTATGAGTGGATCATTGAATGTTAATCTAACTATTGTCAGTTTCCTATCCACAAAATCGTCTATATACCATCCAAGTTTTCTTAACCAATTGTCTTCGTCACAAGGTGGTAGATCTTCTTTGCTAATTTCTTTCCAGATTTTTCCTATTGCATTCGGTCTAGTTTTTGTTTTTTTAAATGTTGGTTGTAGTCTCCACTGTCTGAAATCTGTATATAGTTGCTCTTGGTTTGGGGAGTCTGAAGTTGTATCTGAGTGACTTTCCGATGGTTCTCTTGATCTTTTAATTGGTAATTGGATTTTTTGACTCTTCTAAAATTTCATCCCTAGTTACTCTTGGTTTTTTGATTGATATATCCGTTGCTTCTATATCAGATAATTCCTCTTCGCGCGTTTCAGCTTCATGATCGCTATTCACTCTATCAAGGGCTTGAGACAAAATATCTTCATTGTTTATCGGAAAAAGTCGTGATAAATAATCAGCTACTCTATTTTCTCTACCTTTGACATACTCGATTTCATAGTCGTACTCTTCCATTCGTAACCTCCATCTCAATAGTCGAGAGCTGGGATCTTTAACATTATGCAACCAAACTAAAGCGCGGTGATCTGTCTGAATCTTAAATTTATTACCGAGTAAATATTATCTTAGTCGTTTCATTGCCCAAACTATGGCAAGTAACTCTTTTTCTGAGGTGGTGTAATTTTCTTCGGCTTTATGCAATGTTCGAGAAATGAATGAACATGAATATCCATTTTGAGATAATACTGCTCCGAGTCCTTGGTTAGAAACGTCAGTTGTTAATATTGGTGTTGATTTTAATGCATGTCTAAGATCGTAGAATGCTTTTTCACAATTAGGTGTCCAATCGAAAATAGTATCTTTCTGAGTGAGTTTTGTCAGGAGTCTGGCAATACTAGAGAAATTCTTTATGAATTTTCTGTAGTATCCAGCTAATCCAAGACACGATTGTACGTCTTTAATAGTCTGTAATTTATTAAAATTCTTTCTTGCCTCCATTTTAACAGGATTTGATTTAATACACTGAAAACCCCGCGTTTGTATTTATTGTTAAAAAGCACACTAGATTTTACTATCTGTACTTTGCAATAAGGGACAAAAAGCAAATTTTAATAATATTTACTAACCTCAATAGAAACGCGTAGATGTTTACAGAATTATAAAGTATTTTATAATAAGAACTAAAACTATTGCAGAATTTGTAAACTACATAGTAAAACGCAGTGGCGTAGCTTACTCTAGGGGGGCCCTGTATCAAAATTGGTCGGGGGGCCCTTCTACCATTTTAATTAAAAATTAAAAATTTTAGGAATTTTCGCTAACACACTCGGGGGCCCCGTATCATTGATACGGCGGTAGCTACGCCCCTGGTAGAATGATGCGCACAGACCATGCGTATCGAATTACTAATTGGGTTAGTAAAATATGTAAAATTAGTATCACAAAAAATAAAAGCTTTGAAGGGGCCTACTTCACACTATAGCCTACATGTATTAATATTCTAGCCTACACATATTTTATAATATCAAACATTAGAAATTACAATTATATATACATATTATTAAGCTGAAACAGAAAAATCGAGTTAGAAGAAATAGAAGCTGGTAGGAATCGAACACGGGTCTCCGGATTAGCAGTCGAACGATGTTCAATTTACCTACAAGAACATAATAAGAGTAGCAATAAAAGCGTCCATATGACTGTCTAAATCCCTTGTTCGACAATCGGCACACATCGGATACGCTCGGTTGCGCTCAGTCCAAGATTTTACGTTTTCTACTAAATCAGTTAGTAATTTCTTCCACATATTTAGTATATTATATTACTTAAAATACTTATTACTTCTATTCTTTTTGTAGAATGTATTAATTTCTCTAATAATTTTTCCTAAATCGGATTTTACTACAGAAAATAGTAAACTTTGGTATTACTAAATAGGAAATCTTCTTATAAAAATAGTATAACTTATTATTTTTGTATTAAAATGTCGAAATTTAAGGTTTTTGCCCAGACTTGCTATTCATATTAGTAATTTTTCTAACATAGAGTTTCTCAGTGTACCTTCTGCTGTAATCAGGTGTCCGAGATATTCAAGTTCTGGCTTTAAATATTCACAATTTGTTGGTTCCAGTCGCAGTCCTAATTCTTTAATTCTTTGTAACACAATTTTTAGGTTTTTATTATGTTCCTGAATGGTTTCTCCGAAAATGACTATATCATATATATTGTGGTTTCACTAAACAGATCCGTTGGTGGGTGTTCGGGAATGATAAAAAGACCTTTAAAACTAATTATTTCGCTTTTATTTTATGTCCGTTAAAATCTACGTGTGAGTTCACCTCGTCATGTCGGAAGACTACGACGCTCTCTTTGAAATTCTGATTACGTAACATTCTAAAATTTAACCCTTTGCGGCGCACATTTTTCTATCAAACCGATTTTCATAAGATTTTCCACTCGGGGGTTTTCGAGGTCGCTATTTACGAACCCGGAGCCAGATTTTCAACATTCAAAATGGCGGATCCAATATGGCGGACGAGTTTCCAAAAAATTGAAGAATTTTCATGAAACTTTCCACTGGGGGGTTTTTGAGGTCACTGATTACGAATCCGGAAACCTATTCTCAAAATTCAAAATGGAGGGTCTAATATGGCGGACGAGTGTTCAAAAAATTGAAAGAATTGTTATGAAACTTGGCATCTGGGGGCTTTTAGGGTTGCTGATTACGAATCCAGAGTCCAATTTTCAAAATTCAAAATGGTGGATCCCATATGGTGGACGAGTTTTCATAAAATTGAAGAATTTTCATGAAACTTGACATTTAGGGGTTTTGGGGGGTCTCAAATAATGAATCTGCAGTCAGATTGAACCTTTCCGGTCTCTGGAAGTTTCATGACAATTCTTCAATTTTTTGGAAACTCGTCCGCCATATTGGATCCGTCATTTTGAGTTTTTAAAATCTGGCTCTGGAGTCGTAATCAGCGATATCGAAAACCCCCGAGTGAAAATACTCATGAAAATTTTTTAATTTTTTGAAAACTCGTCCGCCATGTTGGATTCGCCATTTTTAATTTTAAAAATGTGGCTCCGGATTCGTAATCAGAGACCTTGAAAACCCCCAGGTTCTAAATTTCATTTCAATTTATTTAATACGTCGATCAAAACTGCATTTTTTATTTAAAAGAGAGTGATTTTCAAATTTTGTTTATTTATAAGTATTTATAATTTTATGAAATACGCTCGTTAATATTTTTTTTTTAATTCTACCATGCTTCGGATACGATTTCAACAAGAAATCATTATAATTTCTTAAAAAATGTTGAATTTAGAGAAAAAAGTTGTGAATAAAAAAGGCGCCAAAATTCAAGTATAAAATTGGGACCATTACATCCCCCCACCTTTTGAGTTGTCACAAACTCAAAATACATCCTAATAAATGTAGAGATAAATATTGGTACAAATTCGTTAAAAAATACACAAAATATACAAATTTTAATGTCACACACTCATTCATACTTGCAAACGCTCAGGAGTTTTAATCAGTCGTCCGCTCCTGGTATGTACTTCAGGCTTATCAATCTGACCATAGATGTAAGAATATATGGAGGGAGCACAAGGTCCCAACTTAGACAAGGGGGATGTGCCAGCTGAGCACTCCAATCTCAGTCAATCGAAAGCCAAGAAACTTCCCACGGTAATGTGGCCGCCTATACACAAGTCCCCCCCCCTTACTTATTTGGTCACAGGCCCCGCAGGCTTGGGCTCCATCCATATATTCTTACATCCATGAATCTGACTCATAACATTCTGTTTGTCAACATTCTGCCGATTACCGCTGTCTCGTTTGTCGACAATTTTCACTTTTAGCTGAAGGATCAATAATTGTCTCCCCACTTCGCCTCGTTTCTTGAAACTTCTAACAAGGTACAGGACCTGAAATTTCAAGTGGAAATAATCGTTGCACAGTCCTTACGAGTTCACCAGTGGCTATTTTTAACCTGACAACGCGCACCTTTTAGTCTTTTCCCGGATACGCAGAAATCACACGTGCTAAGGCGCGTTCAGATTTCCCACCCGGGTGCACCTCGGGTACTGCGTCCTTTTCTAACATATTGAAATTTCGACTTGTAAGAAAAGGACCGAGGTGCACCCGGGTGGGAAATCTGAACACGCCACTAGGGACCAATTCAATCTTTTGGCATTATCACTCCCTATTAACACTATATCCCCCACTTTCACTTCACGATGACTCACTGCCTGTAGGTTTATTCTTGACAGCTGTCCCAAGTATTCGATACGAAATCGTTGACGCAGATCATCTCTGACTTTTTACCTGTATCGAAACCACTTCCTGTGGTCCGTTCTCTCCAGCTGATCCATGTCAATCACTGCAGTGTTTTTAATTTCTTGCAGGAACATGGCTGGCGTTAGAGGAGCTATTTGCGAAGCATCCTCGGACAAATAGGTGATCGGTCGTGAGTTTATCCCTGCCTCACAATCATAGAGGGTGGTATTCATTTCTTCGTAGGAAAGACAAGCTTTTTTCAACACTTTCCTGAGCAGGTCCTTGACTACACGCACCAATTGACTACACGCAGACAAAATCACTCTCTTAGTGATTCGAATCGGCAATGACTCCTCCAGAGCCATTTTCCCTAGTTTCAGTACATCCTCGGCCTTGTCCCATAGCAACCCAAGTACAGAGGTTTCCTGGTTAGAGTTTTTTCCAGAATACTCCCACTCTCTAAAATCGAAATCTCCTCTCTGCATAAGTTCCATGGATATGTCGCTAAAAAGAAGTCCTTCATCTTCTTCGGAATCGAAACTAGTCATACAATTATCAACATAGAAAGATTTTGCCAATTTCTCAATCATCTTTTTTCATGTTTCAGAAGTCTCTGTTGCCAGTGCTCTCTAAATGCATTTCAATAATTGCCCCCAATATAAATGGGCTACTGGAAACTCCAAATACGACTCTGACGTGTCTATAAACCTGCAGCCTTGTGGGATCCTCTCTGCTCCACCAAAAATATCTAAAAAAATGTCGATCTTCCGGGTAAATAGCAATCTGTCAAAAAGCTTTTCTTATATCAGCGACTAATGCAAACCTTTTCTGTCTAAAACGCATCAGCATTGTTGGAATAAGTTCAATGAGATTAGGACCAGTTTCCAGGCATTGATTTAAAGAGGGGGTATCCTTTCCTCTGGCAGAAGCATCGAAAACAGGGCGCATTCTAGCTGTACTGACCTCCTTGACAACTGGTCTATGAAGAAGATAATGACCAGAATTGTTTACCTCTGTGTCTGGTACTTTCTCGATCATTTTCTCCTGTTCCCACTCCTGAAAAACTTGATCATAAAGCTTAAAGAGATTTTGTTCTTTTACCTTTTTTGTAGCTGATTGCAATCTCTTCCGAGCAATTTCCTTGTTCTCAGGTAGGGTAGGATGAGTTTGCCTCCACAGGAGACGAACTTCATAGCATCCCTTCTTCGCGACAACTGTTTCTCGAAATCTGTCCTTGACCTCCTCTTGATGCGCTTTCTTCGATTTTATCTCAGTTGGATCTGTAATTCCTAGGACATCCAACTTTCATAGATCAGAGACGTCCGCCTGGCGAACAAACATCGAAGTGACCACCAAAGCCGTATCCGTTCGAATATATTTTTCCTGTCGCACCTTTTCACCTATAAGAGTCCATCCCAGTTTCGTCTCAATAGCTGTGGGTCCACTTCTCAAGTCAAACATTTTTCCGGATTGTAGTCTGCCAAGGAAATCTGCACCAATTAAAATTGAACTCGGTTCGCTCGACGGGCCGAAATCAGAGAGCAAAATTCCCCTTTGTCGAAGTTCTTCGATCCATGGACCATTATGCACACTGGGTATTTCTTCTACAATTGTTTCGCGTGAAAGTGCTACAAGATTGCACTCGAAGGTGTCATTTAAATTGTTGATGCTGTTGGAGTATCCCTTATGGCTTTGAGGTTCCGTCCTTGAACCTCCAAAAAGTAAATGTATCATCTGTTGTGAGCCAACTCTAGCCCATCCTGTTGATCGCTACCGCCAGAACATATGATCTATGAGATCAAGAATCCAGAGCTGCTCTCACTACACATTAATTTTTACCATTGCGCAATTTCATACGCAATGTTTGCAAGAATACTTCTGGATTCTTCAAAATCGTCGTGAGACTCGTCCTTTGAATGTTCTGCTCCGGTTCATCGATAGTCTGATGTCCACCTGTCAGCTGCTTACCCTGAAAACCTCGGCACATAATTAATACGTGTTTCCTTGCGCACCAAGGACATTTTTGGCTGTATCGTAGTCTTGGGTAGTTCGCGAACGACCTAGGTGAGAAGAGCGCTCCTTTAAGTGAACTATGCGAACTAGATCGTCTATAATCTCGATCTCAGTTCTTTATATATACTATACGTATTTTTTAGCGAACGCTCTATTATGGATTGGCGCTGCATGGTCAACCAGCTGATTTATTTTTCCTTTCCTTCCTGAATTCAAAAGTTGTATCTACACTCCTATGTACAAATTTTAGTCCAACCTTGCTTTTTGATTTCCATTAGAATGTCTATTAAATAAAACCTAACGAACTAAACAACTAAAAGAGCGAACTAGTTCGCCGTAGGACTTCGAACTAAATTGAGCGCTCCCAATGACGACCGACTATGCCCAAGACTACGATAATATTCACACTACTTTTCACCTAATGGAAGCGTTTTCTTTAAATTGACTTTGAGGGTATATAGTTGTCCCGACTATTTAGTTTTGACTGTACTCATCACTTTACTCAAAATTGTTGAACTTTTAATAAAATTAAAAACGTTTATTTCCACTTGGATATATAGATTTGTGAGCATTGTTTATTTACTCTCTGTACTTAAATAACGTATGTCTATACTCGTGTACTTAATCAATAATAATTGTTCATCTAACTAGTCTTGTGTTAATGATTTGTGCTCTCTTCAGAAAAAAGCGCATATTTCTGCTTTAATAAGGTAATGCGTATTATTAGAGGAGTGTTCCTTTTTGTGGCTTTGTGATTATCCCATTGACTTTGTCTTTATTATCTAACTTCTGTCTTTTATAAGAATTAACGCAACAAAATCCACATAAGACGTCATTTATCGCAATTGCTTTCTTACAACTGATAGAAAATGCCGCCGCTTCATTTGTTGACTGAATTATCTTACAATAACGGCCCGGAACGCTACTCGCGAACTTAAAACAAACTGAACATTTTTTATTCTTTGAAGAAATACCTTTATCAGATGACATCTTCTTATTTGCGTGTGAGTTAAAATAATTCAAAGAAGTGAATATATTATATGAAGCAGATTAAAGGATTTTATAAAAAAGAAAAAAAAAACAATATGCACATTTGTTGTATGTAGCATTTATGTATAATTACGTTACTAATGATTTATAATAGGATACGTGTATGGTGTATGTAAAAGCAGACAAAAAAGATCGAAAATATAAGATGTAAACTAATATCTTCGCGAAAGCATATCTATCATTTTAAATTATGCTCATTTGAGAGAATAATGAGTTAAAATTAAGAAGACCCCTCGTTTCAATAGAGTAGCATACTTTGTAGGGGCCAATAAACTATTTTTTTTAAACTGTGAAGTAAAATTGGGACCATCTTCAAAATAATATATGTTGTTACTGAGGGCGTAAGTGTATTATAGAAAAGAAACTGAGGCGGTACAAAAATGTTTTCCATGAAAAAAAAATTTTTGAAAATTTCAAAAAATTTTTTCTTCCTTTCTTATTGTTAAAATTGGCTCTTGATTTTTTTAGAACTGCTGTGATACATTGTATAATATATATTTGAACCATGAGAATCGATTCAGCCATTGTCGAGAAAATTGAATGTTTTTATTTTTCAAAAAAACATAACTTTTGTAAAAACTTTTTTTCGAAGTTGGTACTTGGAGTAAATTAGTCTTATAATGGTAGAAACTTACCACCAAAATATTAGAAAAATATCTCACAAGGCCGCCCAACCATGCTTACCCAGCTATGGCCGTTGTGCAATTTCCAAAGGAATTAGGTTTTCACCTTTTTTTAAATTTTTAAGTTTTTTTTAATTTTTACTGAAATATTTATTTACTCGGGCGTTGGGCACAAGTGCTAAGCTCAAAATTCCATTCTCCAATTTACTCAACGAAAAAATACATAATTTCGGCAATTTTTCCATGAAATGAAAAATTCAAAATCTAATTTCAAAATTAAATATTTTCATTTTATTTAAAAAAGATTTAAATTAGATATTTTTCCGCTCTGTATGCATAAATCTAGTTAAAAATTTATTAATTCTGTAGAGGGAAAAAATTCCAATTTTAATATTTATGTAGTAAAATAAAGAAATCGAATTTTTAGACTAGAACTTGGCTCCAACACCCTTAATAAAATTTTTTATTTTATATGAATCGTAGCACTTAATAATTAATTAATTTAATTTCTTTTTCCCTTTTCTTCTTTCTTCCTTTCCTTACTTTTCTTTTTGCTAAATTATATTTTATTTTCATTCAAATTATGTTTAAGGGCATGTATTACTTACCCGATCCCAACCTTACCGACATTTTTTTCTCTGTTACGT
The DNA here is from genome assembly GCA_900474275.1 of Synergus japonicus. Taxonomy (NCBI): domain Eukaryota; kingdom Metazoa; phylum Arthropoda; class Insecta; order Hymenoptera; family Cynipidae; genus Synergus; species Synergus japonicus. Next base: position 12,283 of record UCOH01005958.1, read on the forward strand.
TACGTCTACATTTATTGAGATACCACATCGAAAATTTCTATATTTGAAGCTAAAGCCTTAAGGTACGTTTGTCTGATCCTAAATATTGACATTTTAAAATAAGAAATTTTTTCAAACAAATTTTTTTTATTTTTAAATTTTCAATTTGATATCTTTATAAATGTAGACGTAGCCCTATTGAAAATTCCTGTATGGGTTCCTTTATAGGATCCTATTATATGGATTTTTAAAGAGAACTGTACATATTCCTATTAAGTTTCCCATATAGTTTCTCACGTGTGTGTCATTAAAGGAAAGGTGACAGGGATCCTATGTAGGTTTCTGTGTAGTTTCCTGATCATACAGAAAATTGGTACGTATACATATTGAAAGACGGTTCCCATGTAGGATCCTTTACCTTTTATTTCCTATAAAGGTTCCTATGCTCCAGACTAAATTACTCAGCAGGGGAAACTGTACAAGATCCTCTGCATGTATC
>UCOH01005960.1:0-27275 GCA_900474275.1 Synergus japonicus
ATCCTACATAGGATCCTTGTCTCATTTCTTGAAGGAGGCACATATCAGAAACTATATGGGAACTCTCATAGGAATATGTGCAGGTTATTCCTTTAAAAATTCCTATAATAGGATCCTATGAAGGAAACCATATAGGAATTTTCAGTAGGGATATACATGAACCTGTATAGGAATAATTTTAATTTCTAAAAATTTATAGGACCCTGCAAAGTTTCCTACACAGGAAACTATACATTTCATTGGGATACATGCAGAGGATCTTGTACAGTTTCCCCTGCTGAGTAATTTAGTCTGGAGCATAGGAAGCTTTATAGGAAATAAAAGGTAAAGGATCCTACATGGGAACCGTCTTTCAATATGTATACGTACCAATTTTCTGTATGATCAGGAAACTACACAGAAACCTACATAGGATCCCTGTCACCTTTCCTTTAATGACACACACGTGAGAAACTATATGGGAAACTTAATAGGAATATGTACAGTTCTCTTTAAAGATCCATATAATAGGATCCTATAAAGGAACCCATACAGGAATTTTCAATACGGAGCTGTTTCGCAGCGACGCCAAGTCAATTAGCGTCGCTGCGAAACAGCTGACAGGTCTAGTAACTAGTCAAGTAACTTGTACAGGTCTAGTACGCGATTTATCAAACTTATTTTTCTACACGATTTTCGTAAGTGCTCGGGTTTTGCATTACATAGTGAAATTCGCCAAATTTTTCTGAGTGAGTGAAGCACCCTTGAAGTGAAGTTGTGTGCCTTTTTTGCTTGGATAGGGACTTGGCAAAATGTAAGTACTGCTCACCCGCACCCCTCTAACCCGCATCTCACCAGTTGTAAAAATTCCCGTTTTAGTCAAACAAATTTGTTTTTGCAGAAAATAAGCAGATAGCCCCTGTCGTACAATCGAAAAACTATCGATAAAAAAAACGACACTTCGAACACATTATTTTTGCGGCCTCAAACACTGCGTATTGCTAAGATGTGGACAAAATGGCGGATTGGAGTGAGTCTACATTAATTTTAGTGGTTTGAAAATGCTTCAACACCGTTAAGGGTATTGCATAAACGAACTTCGAAATTTGTGTGCCTACGTAAGTAGGCGTTTCTTATGTATCGAAGTATCTGTTTGGTGTAGACAATATGGCTGTACAGGAAATGACAAATAGATTCTATAACTTCCAACTATGCATCTGTAAGAGAGAATTCCGTGAAAGATTACGTAAAAATCCGTAGTTTGCATTCAAAGTGGTCAAAACCTCACGCATATACCATCGGAAAATGATAAAGTTTTGACATCTATAGAAATTGTCACATCAGACAATATGGCTGCGCGGGAGATTAGATTTCACGCCGGTAATGCAGTAATTTTATGCATAACGCCAGCATTTACGGAAAATGCAAAGGATTCATTGAAAATTCTATAACTTCCAACTATCAATCTGTAAGAAAGAATTTCGCAATTGATTACGAAAAAATACGTATTTTGTGCGCAAAATGTCCAAACCTCAATAACCATCGGAAAATTATATCATCTAGTGACATCTATCATGTGAATACGCAAGTGATACATATTTTCGGTCGGTAACATATGTCGCTGCTCTTGCTACACTGAACGACTGTCGCACTATAGATGATGTCAAACCTTTATCATTTTCTTTATAATGTATTGATGAACATATGACACAATTCAAAGTATCGAATGTCTCGTAGATCTTGAAATCAGGTTCGAGAACTTCCGCTCGAGTTCGCTTTATCTTTCCCTCGCCCATTCTTTATTTACTCTGTCCTTTACTAAACCTATGTACAGTGTTTGTCATGTATGCCTTAACATTTATCACTAGGATTTTGCATTGAATGCGTGTAAAAATCTAGTGAAAAATTTTAAGTTTGATGGAATTTGAAAACTTTAATATAGAGAAACTCGAATACCAGGGGTGCGACTAGTACGGAGTTCTGGGTGTCAGAACACTCAAAGAGTAATTCAAGTATACCTACTTGCAATATGCGTGGGTGTACAAATTATAAGATAGATAATACAATTCCACACTAAAAGCATTTTTTGAGGGCTTGAAATCCGATTTTTTTCTTTTTTTTCTTTAGTTTTATTGTGTAGGGTGCCTCCCGACACCCACTGTTTTGAGACCCTTGTTGCGCGCCTGTCTAATTCTTTCAACTTTTCATCAGGATTTGGGATTGGTCTTTTGACGGGAAAAAAGGGCAATTTGATCGTTATTTGCTAGCACACTTTCAAAAGAAAACGTGTAGAACAGGTCGAGACTCACCAGTTTTTTGATAAGACGAATATATGAAGCGATGTAGATGAATAAAGATGCGCCTATAATGTCGGATATTTTGACAGTACGACCAGAAAATAATAGATTAATAGATAGATAGTTACGAATTGATACAGTGCTGACCTCACTCTGCGATAGTTTTGGCGGGAATGATTTGAATTGCAAGATGAAAAATAATCTCCGATTTTAAAGATTTATTCTATTATTGACAAATTTTAATGATTTTAGTAATATAAATGCATTGTATAATTGTTACTAAAGGTAAGGATTCATTTTTCTTATAATAAATATGAGAAGGATCAAACGATAAAATATTACTGCGATATTTCATCTTGCAATTCAAATCATTCTCGCCAATTGTATTATCCGTTTTATAATTTGTACACCCATGGATATTGCAAGTAGGTATACTCGAATTACTCTCTGAATGTTCTGACACCCAGAACGCCCTACTAGTCGCGCCCCTGGTATTCGAGTTTCTCTACATTAAGGTAGTTGTCTCGCGGCAAAAACACTCAAAAGTTTATGCTCAGATAGATGTAAGATATCGCATTTTCTCTCCTAACCATTGGTCAAAAATTTTTACTGCGATTGTATAATCACATAGAAACATCCTATATAAGTATAAACACATTCACAGTCACAGTTCGTATGGCAACGATATTGACAACACCGCAATTTAATTCTCAGAAAAATTGGTGGTGATGCACTTATGGCCTCAAAATAGTATTGTCAAAAGCGTCAAAATGTCATCTCAGTGTTGCCACATCGTCACTGCCTACCCCCGCCATGTGTCTCGCGAGAACAGAAATATTATTCTTTTCAATATTAGGTATATCTTTTATATTAAACGCATAATAATTTTCATTTTTTTTTTTTTAGTAAAATCCACATGATATTTTACTATACATCTGTAGTTTTTTAGCACAATGGTAAGATTCGTTTTCATACTAGACTTCATAATGTGGCGATTGCCCATGTTAACTATAGGAGACCCATGCAAAAAGTACTGAACATAATAAAAAATATTTGCCTTTAGAAACACACGATGAAGCTAAAAATTGGAGCATGGTTAGATAACAATATTTTCTACATATTTTGAAAATATTAGACAATTCCTAAGAAAGGTTCGATTTCGGCACAACTACCTTAAAGTTTTCAAATCCCATCAGCCATAAAATTTTTCATTAGATTTTTGCACGTATTCAATGCAAAACCCTAGTGATAAACGTTAAGACATACATGGCGAACACTGTACATAGGTTTAGTAAAGGACAGAGTAAATAAAGAATGGGCGAGGGAAAGATAAAGCGAACTCGAACGGAAGTTCCCGAATCTGACTTTAAGATCTACGAGACGTTCGATACATTGAATTGTGTCATATGTTCATCAAAACATCAATGTCAATTATGAGAATTTTTGCATGTCAAGATGCGACACAACTGCGGAAGATATTTTCCGGACCTTATTCAAATTCCCAAGTAAGGTAAACAATATTTGTGATGACTTAACCCTTTCAGGGGTTTTTGGTTTGTTTATTTATATGTTTAATATTATTGTAAAGAATTTTATTAATTAAAATATTTGTATAAAAAAAATTGTAACCACTCATGTCTAACAATAATTGAAAAACAGTTTAAAACAAATACTATATCGACATACGATTACAAATACTGCCCGTAAAAAAAAATAAAGTTGTGTGTTAAAGAACACAAAGCAGAAGTGAAACTTCGGGTGTTGTTTGCGAATGAAAATAAAGTAAATGAAAGATTAAAAATAATACAAATACAGAATATTAAAAAAAACAATGAATAACTAGAGAGAGACTCCAGGTCAGAAATATAAAAGTTGTTAGCCATATGGCGATTTTTTTTAAACTAGGGGAAATAAAAGTGTTAGATAAGTGAGACATTGTACTAAAATATTTTTGAAAATATTTCAAAATTGTAGGAATTACGTCACTTTGAATTTTTTTGAAAATACTGCAGCTCATACATTTTCTAATCGATTTTAACAAAATTTATAGGTCTTTTGTAGAATTTAGTGGAATTTTTGTCTGTAAAAATTTTGAAAAGAAAAATTCAAAATTTCATGTAAAAAAATGCAAAACAATGTTTAATTTTGATTTTTCATTTCGAGCTCGTATTTTTTTTGTACCTTTTCTCATACAAATTATTTTTTATGATTTTATTTTTCATTTAAAAAAAAAACACTTTGTAGCCTCTTCTGGTTGCCGAGTTATGTACTTTTAAGCTGAAGCGCGCATGTTCACTATCCCGTGTTTATGTTATTGTCGTTTTTTTTGCTTAGTTTCTTGAGTTTATCGTGTTAGAGCCTACCAGGTCACTAAATATTATACCATAAAAATGATTTCTCAGGTATAATCTTCCGGGAAGTTGAACGTCATATTAATACTAACTCATGGTGAAAATGTCGCAGAGATTCGGCCGGGGGCAGCTAATACATGCTTATTCTGCGATGCCCTTTGTTTGGCTAAAACGGGAATTTTTACAAGTGATGAGACGCGGGTTCGAGGGGTGCAGGTGAGCAGTACTTACATTTTGCCAAGTCCCTGTCCAAGCAAAAAAGACACAAAACTCCACTTCAAGGGTGCTTCACTCACTCAGAAAAATTTTGCAAATTTCGCTATGCACTGCAAAACCTGAACACTTACGAAAATCGTGTAGAAAAATAAGTTTGATAAATCGCGTATAAAGTTGCTAAACCTGTCGGCTGTTTCGCAGCGACCTCAATTGATGATTACTACAAACTGCACTCGAAGTATGGTCGGTAACGCCGGTCATATACATAATGATGCGAAAGTGTATGTGACCGGCCATACCGACCATACTTTGTAGTAATCGTCAATTGGCGTCGCTGTGAAACAGCTGACAGGTCTAGTAACTAGTCAAGTAACTAGTACAGGTCTAGTACGCGATTTATCAAACTTATTTTTCTACACGATTTTCGTAAGTGCTCGGGTTTGGCAGTGCATAGCGAAATTGGCCAAATTTTTCGGAGTGAGTGAAGCACCCTTGAAGTGGAGTTTTGTGCCTTTTTTGCTTGGACAGGGATTTAGCAAAATGTAAGTACTGCTCACCTGCACTAAATTAAAAATATTTTCTTTGATTCAATTATCACATGAGACACTTACATTTACGAATACTTATTCTTATGCTTAAACAGGTACATTATGTTAACGCAAACAAAAAATAAACTTGATTTGTCTTAATGACCAATTGATTTACATAATGTACTTTATATGTATATCACAATGCAATTCATATTCGTAGAAATTCTATAACATACTCCAATACTTAAATTGTAATACTCTAACATCTAGCATCTAGAATAATGTGTTCTCTATCTCTTTGGTCGATCTATTCAGTGTCTGAAAAATAAACATAACAATTTATATGTTTAGTAGTTTATCTCTAAATAGCTTTGTAGCATTGAATGGAAGAGGTTTGGTGAAAATATCTGTAAAGTTTTCTTTAGTACATACCCATCTAATTACAAATTTTCCTTCTATCACGCACTGTTTCACATATTCGCCATGACTTTTTGATAGTGAATTTTTAATCCCTGTTTTCTCTCTTTCTTCTAATTTAACTAAAATATCATCTATACTATCATCGAGGGTTTTCAGTCTATGATACATAGTTTTACCTAATATGTCTCTAATTGCTTTATCAAGTGAAATACCTTCCTGACAAGCTTCACTCATAGCATAATATTCTGTGTGACAAATGGAAGTGTTAAGAGCGTTGAATAATCGGGACTTGTAACTTTTTTCGGGTGCCCCCCATTTTCATTACGGCTCTGTCCTCTGAAACGCATGAGAAAAGATATGGGGAGTTGAAAGACACAACTTGAATGCTTTTTTATAGACAGAACACAGACTGTAAATCCAAAAAACGCGATGTAAAAAATTTTTGACGGAAATAAACTTTATTATTACGACGCGAATTTCACGATCCGATGCGGAAAAAAAGAGGAATATACTTATAAAATTTTCGCCAACTAGACGATATAAGATGACGGGTGATGAGGTAGGGGGGTAGGGGAAGTCGATGTAGCAGAAGGAAGAAATGAAATTAGAAGGCGAGTGTGGACACTCAACTTGAATGTTTTTTTAGAGACACAACACAGACTGTAAATAAAAAAAACGCGATGTAAAAAATTTTTGACGGAAATAAACTTTATTATTACGACGCGAATTTCACGACGATGCGGAAAAGGAAGGAATATACTTATCAAATTTTCGTCAACTAGACGATGAAAGGCGACAGGTGATGAGGTAGGACGGCAGGGGAAGTCGATATAGTAGCGCGCTCACAAGGCGATAGCGGTAATTGTTTGTACTAGAAAATTTCGGTTGGGGATGACGCTCGACAACGCCGTTTCAAAGTCTTTGAAATTCAGTATTTCACCCCTTTCATTGTTTTGAACAGTCAAAAAATCTGAAAAAATTAACAATGATCAGTAAAATTTTGAAAGTTTGATTTTATTGAAATAACTTACTTTTAAGGCAAGTAGACATTGCTTTTTATTTATTATTATTTAATAATTATAGATTTTTTCATTTATTTCTTTGTATTCAATTTTTATTACATAAGACCACCAAATAAAAATATTCGTATCCAAACCCATGTAAGAAATACATTTCTTTCTATATTTTGTAGGTTAAGAGTATTATAATACATTATGTTTTCTACTTATCCGGAAGTATGTCATTTAATAATTTAATTCTTTTGCGGAAATTTCGCACTCGATTTCTTGTTGATTTTCTTTTTCGGTCCATACCGTAATCGAATGTAATTTTATGATCCAGTCGCAGCACAAAATAATTATTAAAAAGCCTAACAAAACTATTTTGTTTGCAGTATCACTATCCGCCATATTATCACATATTATAAACGTCGTGGATCGGTTGCATCACTAACTATAGATACGAATCGCGCATGCGTGGCGCATATATCGCAATTAACGCCAAGTTTTTCCCTAGCTTTTCCTCGCGAAAACCGTGACAGGAAAAAAAGCGCTCGTTCCAAGCGAGGAAAATTTAACTAGGCACTACCAAGTTTTTCTAGTCGAGTTTTTCCCCATTTCAGCCCTACGAGTTACTAGTCAAGGATTTCCTCATTGAAATCTGTTAAGGAAATTCTAGTTAAATTCTAACTAGGCACTACCAAGTTTTTCTAGTCCAGTTTTTCCCCATTTCAGCCCTACGAGTTACTTGCTAGAGTTAAGAAAAAACTAGACCAATTTCTACTAGGGTTCTTTGCTGTTTATATTTCTGTACATTTATTTTCGACATGATATTGCAAAATGTTTTTTCGTAAATATAAACAGCAACGAAAGCTTTTATAACTTTTTTCTGAAGTTTCTCAGTGACAAGTGGCTCATTGAAATGTAGATACCACTTTTGAATTGGAGACGGCAGTACAGTTCAACGAGCATAACAGAATTAGCCTCGATTGCACGAATGCGTACCATCCATACTCCATGTCGATAAAGTAGAAAACATGTTAAATTGCACCAAGGGCATTCTATCATTGATTCTCTTCTGCGTTTCAGCCTGGATTCGCCACTGAACTTATCAATAAGGCAATGTAGACGGACTTTGTCTTGGAAGAAAAAATATTTCTGACATGTATTTTGAAATATGCGATAATTACCTATCGATAAATCCAATAAAAATTGTTTCTAATGAATTTCTTTTAGGTGACTGTCTGGGGAGACTACGGCCGATTGGAAGGGCGAAAAGTGTTCATGGGCGTTGCTCAGATCATGCTGGATGATTTGAACCTCAATGATATGGTGATCGGGTGGTACAAGCTGTTCGGGACTACATCACTGGTCAGTGGACCACCTTCCCTTGGTTTGTCTCGTCGATCTTCAGCAGCCTCTCTCGAATCATTAAAGTTTTAAAAATTTTACATGAATAAAAAAACATCCTCCTTCAATCTCAAACGCATGCATTAACATATTTTTGGATTTAGTTCAAAGAACTAATCTAAAATTTAATCAAATGTTTTCTAATGATCAATCGATTTAATAATTTTATTAGAAACAAGCATGACATAAGCCTTCTTGAAATATTGGCATTAGCATCAAGATGGATAAAAATACTTTTCTTAATAATGTCTGACTACCAATTGTTCCATGTAACTAATCTGGAATCAAACTTTGAAAATGTAGAAGATACAATCCTGTCTTCTGTATTTCTTTCTTTATGTCTTTCTGTCTCTATTTAATATATTTTACACTGCTAATATTTCAATTCATAAAGACAAGCACGAGATTAACATGGATTTTTAGAAATTTGAATTTCTTTGAAATTGAAAATTTGAAGAAAAGAATCTAAGTTTACAGAAGGAGAGAGAGAGAGAGAGAGAGAGAGAGAGAGAGAGAGAGAGAGAGAGAGGGCGTGCTACTTAAGAATTGTTTAATGGAAGGAATGAAAGTCAAAGTAGGGGTAGTGGCTAGAGTTTAAAAAGAATGAAAGAGTGCACTAGAGAATTGTTTTTCTAGAAACACCACTAGCACACCACAAATCACGTACGACATATCAGATCAGCTACTAGTCTGAATGTTGACTGTAGCTGTAGACGTAGCAGAAATTTTCCCGGAGCGCCAGATAGTTTTAGGTATGCACTGAAATCAAGGCATCGTTCGTAGATCAATTGTTGAAAATAAGATTTCACGCAGGTTACTAATTATGTTTTTATAGTCGATAGAAAATAAACGTTCAAAAATAATTCAAATCTTTCAACCTTAAATACTTCAAATTTTTATAAAAATCGTAATCTACTTAAAAATCTGCGAGGAATCTTAAGTAATGAAAATTGTTGTTTCTACTTAGTAAATTTAACAGTTCACCTGATCTTATTACAGAATTTATTACCTCAAAGAATTTCTTGAATTCTTCACCACTATGAAAATTATAATTCGAAATATCTTATAAAACTAAAATCAGATAAAATTAAGTCTATAAAATTATAGCTCAATTCATTCAGTCCTATAGTGAAAATCCTAAGGTTGAAATCTTCGAAGCTTTGCGTATCGAAGGAAGATCATCATCCAATTTAAAATTTCATATTTTAATAAAAAAAGAATAATAATTTATTAAAAGTTTGTGGAGTAAAATATATGAGTTTATTATTTTTAACTACTATTCATATTTAAATTTTAATTAAACAATTTAAAATAAATAAATTAAACCTTATGTAAAATGATAACACATAAAAGCCGTTTATAATAAGATCAGGAATCATAAATTTGAACTAAAGTTTAAAACATTTTTTTTTCTTTGTTTAGGAGTAAAATAGTACTTTTTATTGAGGCTTGATTACTATCAATCACTTATTATTTAACACTCTGCACAGTATCTCATTCGTACATACATTCATTTAAATCATCCCTGTAGGCACGTGTAAGTTGATGATTTTATGACTCGGTAGATTTGAAAATTTCCTATCTATGTATAGTCAACGACATATGTGTTTTAACATTTGTCACCAAGATTTAAAATTGTAATACGTTTTAAAATTTAGTGAAAAATGTTAAGGCATATGTATGACGTTGACGGTATGTATATCCTTTTCTATAAGGTAAGTTCGTGTTGTGCTCAACAATTGTGGATTTAACTTTCTTTTCTATTGTATGAGTGCGTGTGAACTAAAAAAAAAAGAACAGCCATCTTTGGAATTTTGAATAAAGACTTGAAAATTATAATTAAAATTATTATTATATAAAAACATTAGTTTAATGCACATACTTGTTCATCTTCAATGTGGAACGATTTCTTTTTATTGCACTTGCAAATGACATTAATTTTCTACTTCTAATGTATCAATTACCCTTTGCTGAATTACTATAAAATTATTACTTTTTTAATTATTACTATTATTTGTTTATAAATTACACAATAGTTTTTTCTCGTTTAAATCATAAAATACACTGTAAATACACAAAAACCTAGAAATTCTAAAAGAAATTTGATCGAAATTTCAATTAATGTTTTTTATAATTAAAATAAATTATAAATAAAAGAAAGATTCAATTCTACTTGATGGCCTAGTCTTAGAACAATGAATTAAAATACTTCACTTTTTTTTCAGTGAAATGAAGGCAATCAGAAGTGAGCGCAATTTCGTCATGAACTTAAGTGTGATGTGTTAGTAAAAAAAATGGAACGATCCTTGTAATTGTTTCCACTGTGAACAATTTTTTGTGTAAAGAAAAAATATAAATATTTTGAAGATCGTTTTAGAATATGTCTTGGCGATACTTCATGACGAGCTAAACTGCTAAGAAACAAAATGTGTCTCTCATCGAAGTCACGGAGTCTGTTCAACATTAAAACTTAATAATATTGATCTAGATACGATTTAAGTCAGCGAAATCAATTTGAACTATGTATAGATACACTCGAGTGTTAACAAAAAATATTTGTATATAATTTGTGGTATTGTGCAAGAACTTTTAAAGCTAGCAACTCGTTTACATGTAACTAATGATGTCCCGAAAAATCTTCAATAATTCGTTGAAGGCATCTCAGTCACAGTATGTGTAACTACTGTATATAATGTGATAAACTAATTTCGAAGCGTCGCAATGCGAGCTTATCGTTGTGGCTAATAAGCTGCACACATTGTGTCAACGAAACCACAGATTCTATTCTTTTTTTCTACAGTTTATATATATATATATATATCTAATTTTATTATGTATACTAAATAGTTATTACTACAAGTAATTTTCGAATTGTTGCATTTTTGCAATAATTACTTCAAGTTATTGAATGGGAAATGTAACCCCTCGATGTAAAAATTTCTCGAAATAGTTTTAAATTCACGTAGGTTTTCGAATATTGTAAATAATTTTATAATTTCATTAAGCACGATTTAAATTTTAAATTTTAATAAATTATTGTAAGTTATTATTATAGAGGCAGTTTATACCGCAGTAAGTTTTGCTACGTAGTAGGTTTTACTGTCTTTCGTAACCAATCGAGAGCCTTTCTTTCTCTTTACACTCGACACCCTCAAATGTCACGAAATCCAGAACAGAGGCCCCCTTAAATTTGACAAAATTCCTTCCCTCTACAGTCACATCAATTGCGCATGTGTATTTCTTATAAAATAATATTTTTCAGTACTTTGAACTACGCGCCAATAACAACTAATCAAATGCCGAGCGCCATGGCATGCGCAGTGGAATCAAGTGCTTAGGGGTCGTCCTTAAATTACATAAGGTTTTTAGGTGGGTGGGGGGGTAAGTATTTTTCTATGCTGACCTTACAGAGGGGGGTACGTGGGTCAAAATTCTAGAAAACAGCCTTATGTAATTTAAGGACGGCCCCTTAGAGACAAGTACAGTCGCTTTCTCTTTCACTCTTATGATTTCCTGCTTTCTGTTTTGCGTTTTCTGATGCCACAGGACGGCACCCTGAAGGTGCAGTCTCATGTCGGCAGAAAACGTCGGTGTAAAGGAGAAACGCATGAGAGTGACAGAGATAGCCAAATCTGTTTATCCCTTACACTCTCATGAATTTCTGCTTTCCGCCGACGTTTTCTGCCGATATGGGACTGCACCTTGAGGGAGTCGAGTGTACTTCTTCCCTTCCATTGGCTTCGTAGCCAATCACAAAATAAGTGGGGGGAAGCGCTTCCGATTTATTATGAAGCGTAAAAATCTCACTGTCTGCTGATAGTCAGCTAGCCAACATATAAAATTTTCTTTTCACACAAAGGTTTTTCTGAAATCGGAAAATATCAAAAAATGCTTTGTAATGGCGTCAAATTTGAAATTAAAAATATATAACTCAACTAAATACAATTTTAATATGAATTAATTGTTATTAGAAATATATTTTTAAAATATGTAGTAAATGTAGAAGAAAACTAGACCGTAAGATTAATTATTAATAATTTATTTTTCACAGCACGTCTGCGGAAAGTTCGATTTTCCGTGCCTTCGTAGACTCTGGAAAGTTGCCGATTTCTGAACTTCTCACTTTACATCTCTAGAGTTTGTAAAGTATGATATTTTACATCTCCAGAGGTTGTAAAGTAGCCAAAGGAACAATGTAAGGCATATTTCGTTGACAATCCTGCTCCTTCTTTAGCATTTTTATATCGGTAACAGATAGTACGACTGACATGTCAAATATCGGAGCATATTCCGAAAATCGAACTTGCCTTAGACTTTCTGTGAAAAGTATTGTACTTGACATGTGAGAAGTAGACAATCCTCGATTCGTGTGATGACATCACTCACCTTCGGCTCGTGACGCCAACTTCACACTCATCGGGAATTGACTACTTTCCACACTTATTAAGTAAATAGCTATTACTCTAGTGTAATTTAAAGTATCCTCTAACTCTATAATGTAAAGCATCCCCACAACGCATGCATAACGTATTATCTGGAAAACTATAGGACTAAGAAGCAGTAAAAATTGTGTAGGGTAGTAATACTGACTGCATAAATAACTATTATTATCTCAAAGTATAATTAAGGGCGATGAACTTAGTCGAGAAAATTGACACCTTTTTACAACGTCGCAATTTTGCCGTGCATTTGCACATCAATTCCATTCGACCGTATTTGAGGAGCAAATTGGATAAAATGAAATTTCTTTGGACCTCAAAAAAGTCTAATGTGGCACTTGATATTTGCACTCGCGATTTTTTTACATGATTTTATTGCCACGAGGGTCTTTATTTGTCACTTTATATCACTCAACAACACGAGAAACAGTGAAAATTGTGAAAAAATACAATTAGGAATCCGAAACAACAAGAGGACGCGTGAGGAACTTATTTTGCGTGAACTGTATGTACCATGTCGTCTACTACTTGGTGGACTACATCACTACGCATCAACTCAATTATCGGTAAAACAGGCCTCATTAATTTCATGCTTTGCTGCCTTTTTGTTCTACTGTGGCGTAAAAAATTCACTCATTTCATATAAAATGCACTTATATCATCCAAACTATTTTTTATATTTATTCGGGATCACTTTATTTAGAAACAAACAAAAATAACTCAAAAATGAAATACTTAGACTTTTATTCATGCTTGAATTTCCCGCCATGCCTGTTGATGCGTAGGATGCGTAGTGACATAGTCCACCAAGTAGTAGACTACATGGTACATACAGTCCACGCAAAATAAGTTCCTCACGCGTCCTCTTGTTGTTTCGGATTCATAATTGTATTTTTTCGAAATTTTCACTGTTTCTCACGTTGTTGAGTGATATAAAGTGACAAATAAAGACCCTCGTGGCAATAAAATCATGTAAGAAAATCGCTAGTGCAAATCGAGTGCGGATAATTCTAAAAAAGAGGATTCTCTAAGACAGGTAGGTCTTCTGTCACTTATATTAAAAACTTATATTAAAAATGTTTTTCCCCTTTTTTAAAAAAATTAATCCAATACGCATACTCCTGCCACATTAGAGTTTTTTGGGACCCAAAGAAATTTCATTTTGATCCGATTTGCTCCTCAAATACGGTCGAATGGAATTGATGTGCAAATGCACGTCAAAATTGCGACGATGACACATAGTGCCTTGTAAGTCCATCACCCTTAAATATAATGCACAAATGTAACCTATAATGCTTGACTTGACTGCATGTTATTTATTCCATTTTTGTATTTATATATATATGTATGTATATTTCTTTATTTATATAAGATAATTATCTAAAAATAGATAATATTTTACAAAGTTTTTTAAAAGAATAGTATAGCATTACAAGTAGTAGACAACTGCCTTTTCGTGACGAGTCCAAAAACACTGTACGAGCCAAGAAAAGGATCTACCACGCGACATACATGAAAATTTTTATAGCAAGATCATGAAAATCTTGAAAAGCGTGAAAGGTACGTAATCTGATTGAAGTTGCCGGCGGGGTCTAGGGCGCAGCTTTGCTTTGGGTGCAGAGGGTGAAGCCCCTGCCGGGGGGTTCGAGGAATGGAGCCCCCCGACTTAAAATAAAACCAATTCTTGTTGAAGAATGATTAAATTAAAGAAAGTTATGAGGTTACAAGAGCAGGTGAACCTGTTCGCCGCTAGGTGCGTTCATTGCTCGAGTCAAAATTGCTGGAAAGTTTAAATTGTATACATGAAAAATTCATTTTTAAATATAAATTACTCATAAAAGTTTAAAATTTATTCATAAAAAAGTGAATTCAGTTTCAAAAGACAAAATTCAATATTTCGAGTAATGATTAGTTTTACTAGAGTATATAGTTTTACACCTAAGTCGCGAGACGAGTGCAATGTTCCTGTCACTGAAAACATCGACCTATTTCCGTCTATCTAACTCTCTTTCTTTCACTTATTGTGAAAATGTGGAATGCTTACGGCCTTTTCGTAAGCATTACACATTTCGTACGTTCTTTATTGGCATCGTTTGAAATGTGCCATATTACGTACAGAAAATAAGCACGAAAACACGCCATTTTCACGATAGCGTTGTAAAAAGTAATTTTATTTAGTTTCATATGAGCAGCTGAAGGTAAAAAGTGGATTAAAATATTTCGTTTGTACAAGTGGGATAAATATTTTTTCAGAGTAAAAATGCGACAAAATGAATTCTCCGAGCAAAAACGGAATACCAATACAATCACTGATTCTCCCTGTTCCGTTTTTGCTCGGAGAATTCCTTTTACTTTCAGCCTCACATATCACCACCATGGATTGTGAGAATATTGTAGAATAAATTTTCTTCGTTTGCAACTTATATGAAAATTCCTAAATTTAGCTATTTTTATGATTCTATTATAAATTTTTAGATAAATACTTTGTGTGAATGAAGAAATAGATAAACGGAAAAATGGAATAAATAATATGCAGTCAGATTTACATTATTTTCATACTTTTCAGATAATAATAGTTATTTATGCATGTCACTATTACTTACCTATACAATTTTTAACCCTTTTTAACTCTATTGTCTATTATTTTTTTCCAGATAATACGTCATGCATGCTTTCAGTTACTCTAGAGATAAATAAGGTAATTCATGTTAAAAATATATTTATTGAAATACAATATTTTTTCTTACTACCTCGGTCGAAAGTAGGTGGTTTTATCACCAATAATACGGCAGAAAGTCTAACTTTCATGCATTGGTTAAGATATACGCGCGCCCTCTATAATAGCGGGAGTAAATAGTATATTACATACCTAGGCCAGTAAAATAAGAAATGTCTCAGATCATATGTAATTGTCGACTGAGGTGAAGCCGAGGTTGACAAAAATATGATCTGAGGCTTTATTTTCTTTTCTTTTCTTTCTTCTTCAGCGAGGCTCGTCCGCTCTCTGCTAATGTTTATTAGTGGCTATTAATGGATATTATTTATAAATTAATATTAGTAACTGAAGTGTAACAAAAATAAAAATAACAAAATGAATCACATATCATCTGATGAATCCACAGATGAAGAAAAAACTAATAGAAACTTTGAAACTGAAACACAATTATCACAATTAAGTATCTAAACCTTTATTTATAGATGTATTTGATGCCTGCCTCCGACCTGTAGCACTCGCTCCGCTCGTGCAGCAAATGTCGGGCAGGCATCAATATATTCCAATACACACATACAATTATTTTCGTACTTTCGACTGGGTAGCAAGAAAAATAGTACACACTAAACGGGCAGAAATTTGACAGCCCTGAACTGCACGCCATGATCATGGCGCGCAGTGCAAGAATCTCAAGATTCTGCCCTTGTAGTGGAATATATTATTAATTTCAAATTTGCCGCAATTTCAAAGTATTGCCTGAGAATGTCTGATTTCTTAAAAAACCTTCGTGGCTTCGAGAAATATGGTCAAATTGTATCTTGAAATTTAGCTAAACTTTAGTTGAAATATTCCAGTTTTAATATATTTATTTGTATTAAGGATGTATACAATACGAAATTTAAAATTTGTCTTTCTTCGTCTTTAGAGAAATTTTATCATTGGGGGGTAAGTCTGGGTAGGGACCCTGAGTTAGTTTCAGGCTATATGTAAAGCACCTCAGACCTCTTTTTTAATCCTGCTAGTTAACAAAGAAGGTGCGATCGTTGTATAGCATAAATTTTAACACAGAGTTCCTACCCTGGTCTGGTAGAATGATAAAGATATGAAGTATCGCTTTTGTTGCATCATTTGGTTTTAGTGAATTCCGTCGTCTGATTGCAGTCGTGACATTTTATTGTATAATATAATAATTGAACGTAATTTATTTTGGCAATCAAAGAACATTAATGACATACTTCATGATATTTATGTATATTAACGGGTTATATACACTTGTGCTGATCGAAAAAATTTAGCGTCTTTTCCAAAAAAATTTGTGAAAAAACCCTTTTTTTCCAATAATAAGTGTATATAACCTCTTAATTTAAAGCTATAATCATTATGTGTTGAATCTATGTTTGCTTGTACCTATATACACGGTTACTTAAATATCCACTCGAATCATACGTGCGTACAAATTACATTTGCGCATTTGAAAGGAACTTTTTTTTTGCAAAAATAATTTTTATACAAATTATATATAATTTTATTCTATATTATCGGAACGTTTCTTAATCTAGATTCAAAACTTATTGTTGGCTTTTTTTCTTTGTTTATTTTATATTTTCTTTGAATATTGAAGGCTTCAATTAATAATAAAATCTTTACTTTATTATAATTTTTTTTATCGGAAAAACTTTAAATCGACTGAATAAAATATTCTAGTTTGAAAAAGCGCTGAATTTTCATAAATTGTACCGAAGTCGAATTGTAAATGAATGATGTAAAATTTGTTATTATGCAGATTACAGTTAAAATGTGACTGATTCGGTCATCTGATTAAGATTAATTGAATTTTCAGCCCAAGCATTCATTACTATATTTGCAATGAAGACAAAAATGTTAAAAATCCAAATATTCAATTGCGAAAATAGTGTCCATTCTAGCTTCTAAAGATATAATAATCCCTTGTACTAAACGGACTCTCAGTGCGAATATGATTCAGAGTAGTAAAAAGAAATATCGTACCATATCTGTAATATGCTTACTGTAGACTTGAAGGACAAAAAAAAAAGAACAAGCTTTTTTACTCATGTGAAAATCAACTGTGACGACAAAGAAAAAAACAGAAACGTGTAAAATACTCTGAAAATTACTATAAGATAATTTCTAAATGAAAATTTTTAAAGTTCCATACAAGATATACATTATAAATATACATATATCAAGTCCGTAGACAGATCACAGTGAAAGATCAATATCACGAAGCATAACTGATAAGTATAATTATACAATACTACTGTAAATCAAATTCGGTTTGTAATCTGCCAATTACTTGTGTCTGTTTGATTTTTGATTTTCTGAATTCGAAGATTTTCTTCCTATATTCAAGTATTTATTGAATTTAATCAATCTAACTAATCATTAATTAAATTCGGGTGGAAGTTCTTACCGTAAATCATTAAATACGTAATATTTAAAAATTGAGTTTTTCTGTTATCCTAAATAGATTTTTTAAAATCAAACAGTCCCTGCACTCTAACGCTTGTAAACACAAACTTGCATATCCAGTACTGAAGAGAAAGGGGAAATATGTATTGTAGAATTTATTTATGTGACAAACTGTCGGTAAAAACTCTGCGCTTGTACGTCGTAAGATCTAGATTGAGGTAATTAAGAGTGTTAGATAAAAGTGTTAACATTAAAATTCGATTTCTTCATTTTATTTGATAAATATTATAATTAGATATTTGTTCGCTCTATACAGTTACGATCTATATACCGAATGAAAGAGAAAGTCAAGACTCCCTTGTTAATCTTATCTTTCAGACAATCGATACTGGATTGTCGACTTTAATTTTCATTCTGTATGACTTACAAGCCATAATTAGTGAAAAAAAATACAGACTCCGTTGTAGAATTATGAGGAAAGAGCGAAAAGGTATTTAATTCTAATAATTGTTGAGTAAAATGAGAATTTAATTTTGATGATAGAATTTCTATCCAAGACCCTTAAGTAACTATACGTTAAGGCTGATGGAATTTGAAAGCCATCAATGTAGAAAAATTGTCCATTTTTCAGTTAGATTTGAACTCGAGATTTTTAAGGCAAAAAACGGCACATTGAGAGTTTTTTGGTAGCATAAAGAGGAAAGAAGGTTTAAAAAAACTATGCCAACTCACCAGTTTTTCGAAAAATCTTTTTTGTAGTCGCAAAAGAAGACGAGATTATTTGATGCCAAAAAGGGCGGATATTTTAACTCGTATGATGCAAGTTGACAGTGATCTCGAAGTTGGTTCCCTGCGTGCGCAACGCTCAGAAATTTTGCCATTAGCTGTAATCTGGCTGTAATCTGGCCTGTGCTTCAAAATCGAATTAATTTAATTCGATTTTGAATCGCGCGTCAAATTACAGCTAATGGAAAAATTTTTCCAGCGGGTAGTCAACGTGCGTTGCGCACGCAGACAACCAACTTCGAGATCACTGTTACCTTGCATTATGTGAGTTAAAATGTCCGCCCTTTTTAACATCAAATAATCTCGCGCTCTTTCGGGGCTACAAAATTGATTTTTCGAAAAACTGGTGAGTACGCGGCGTGTGTTCAAAATTTCTTTCTTTCTTTTTTGTGCTACCAAAGAACTTTATATTTGCCTTTTTTTGCCTTCAAAATGTCGAGTTCAAATCGATTAGGTAGATTAGCCTTTCCACAGATTTTGACAGCTTACTCTTTTAAATTCCATCAGCCTTAAGCCATTTCAAATAAGGAAATATCTAGAATAATCTTTAAACTAGCATCTGAAGAGAATAGCGAGATTTCATCGACTGTTTCTTTTTTTAAAAAAATGATATATGCGTAAAATTTTCACAAGTATCAATTACATCAGACACATTCACATGTATTTAACATGAAATTGCATTGCCCTACTTTAAAAAAAACCGTTAGAACCCAATAGATCCCTGTTAGAAAATGGGTTTATACCTGGTGATGTAAATGGATCAAAAAATTGTGCGCCAATTGGGTTCTAAGTGGGTTCTGGAGGCTTCTATGTGAATCAAGATATTGAGCGCCATTCGGATACTATATGGCGTTACATCTGGGTGTAGATGGAGTCATAGACAGTCATAGACAGTATTCTAAATGAGTCCACAAATTTTGCAATAATCGGCTTCTAGATAGGCACTATACAGGTTCTAAGAAGGACTTGAAAAGGTTTTATGCGAGATTAAAAATTTATTGTCCACGTGTATGGTGTTATACGGGTTTTTGTCATATTCGGACACAGAAAGGGTCCGAACAGAGTTCTGTACGGAACTAAACATGGTTCTCCATGAAGTGTCTTACATGGTTTAAATCTGTTCTTATCTGATAAGAAAATTATAATTGAGGGTACGGATAAAAGAATGGGTCGCGTGCACGAAAACGTGGAAAAGTATTGTTCATGCTGAGACGTAGCAGACTTCACAGTGTGGACTGTGGACAATAGTTTTTTGGGCTTTCGAACGCGTGACCCATTCTTTGATCCGAACCTTCGATTATAATTTATTTTTCAAATTACACAATTAAACACACGGTCTCTTACGCATATAATCGCACGCCAAAATGCTTTGAAAAATCGCACTAATATACACGCACTAATTGACTGAGCTACCTAACCGCTTGTACTTTGTGACAAAAATCTCAGCCAAGTTTTTATGCTGAAAAGCCAGGGATAATTGCGAGGAATACATTTAACTATTTTTTTTATTATAAACATTTCATGAATTAGTCAAGACAATCTGACCTTGCAAAAGGTCAAAACAAAAGTAAACTTGACAATTTTCTTTATTTTGGGGTCCAAATCAAAACCCAAAAAAATTTCACAAATCTGGATCCAGGAAAAAAATTTTGTTTTAGCGCATACAATTTCCTATCACCTTTATTATAAACAAATTTTTCTCATATTAATAGTTTACGAGTTATGGAGGTAAAAAGCGGAGCATTTTTTTGTAATTTGCAAAAAATGTCAAATTTTACCTTAAAATCTTAAAAATTATAATCTTTAAGATAACATAATAACGATAACAATAAATAATACTATGATATCATTATATATATAAATATTATAATATATCATTAATGTATCATATTATGTGTACATATATACACTCACATACATACATATGTATGCATTTATGAAATTATCGATTAGCATTTCAGGGTCATTTAAACCTAGTTAAGGAGTGATGATTTCTTATGAGATTTTTTTGAGTTTTGATTTGGGTCTCAAAATAAAGATACCCAGTGGGCACAAGTGCCTTAAGACGTTTTTAGGACGGTTTTGGAACATTGGACGTTTTTAGGAAGTTTTTTAGCCTGACTTAGGGCGTTTTTTTTGGTCGTTCTAAAAACGTCTTTTGAACTTTAAGTCCTAAAAACGTTTTTAGGATGTTCTAGAAACGTCTTTAAATTTCGTGCCCACTGGGATAATTTCCAATTTGAGTTTTGTTGTGACCTTTTGAAAAGCAAGGCCTGTTATGTCTTTATTGACTAAACTAAATAGATGGATTAATAATAAAAATGTTTCATTTTCAAATTTTTAATTGATCTGTTCACGGAGAGAAATCATCGATATTGAGCACTTGGGAAAATTCATACTGCGAACACTCGGAGCTCCACGTGCTGAGCCTTGAGTTTCGTGGATTTAGCACATGCGGTTTTTCTTTTATTACATGCGCTCGATGTGCTGATATTACTGAGCAACACTCAAAACGTGAGCGTGTCAAACACGTGTAATCAAAGCAAGGCCTCATGTGCTGAATTCACAAAACTTACGGCTCAGCAGGTGAAGCTCCGAGTGTTCGAAGTATTAATTATCCCAAATGTTCAATATCGATGACTTCCCTCCGTGTAGCTATTTGTATTTAAAAAATTGTTTGTTTTCGCAAAAATTGAAATTTAATGAAAACTTGGATCTTTTTATATTAAATTATTTTTATTATTTCAAATCTAATATAATAAAAATATTTAACTAATTTATGATTTCTGTGCAGATTTGAAAACTCTAAAATTCAAAGCTTTAATTACCTTCACATTTACTGATCTCAGAAACTTTGTGTTATACACTCGAGTCTCCCAAATGTCAAGAATCTCGGTCCACGCCTTCGATTCCTACCAATGGAACTACTCTAGATCCTTTTATCTAGATCCTTTTAATCTAGATACCTAGAACGCACTTGGAAAAATATCTTCATCGCCTAAACCTTCGAAACATTAGATTCCTAATTGAGCCCCGCTAAACTCTTTTAGGTTCCCAGAATTCACTTTGAGAAAATATCTCAATTTATGTCCATTCTAGAACCCGTTAGAACCCATCCACACATTCGATTCCTTGAATCCTAATAGAGCCACGGTAGGTCCACTTAAATACCTAGAGCACACATTTTTCAATTTAATGATTTAATGACTCTTTGATAGAAACACTTTAGATCCATTTAGACACCCAGAGCGCATTTTAGAAAAATAATTTTCATCTACTAATCCCGGTTAGAACCCAGATGTACTCTGCTAGGCTCCGTTTTGCCATAAAAATATGTTCTGGTACAGTAGAATGAAATAGAGGGAATACCATCCTCTACTCACTTTTTCATTTTGTGAAAGTCGGTGTCACTCCATATATATTAGTTAAACTGTGCCCCAGTAAGCTCACAAAGTGTAGATTGTGACGTCCTTCACTTCGTGAGCTGATTGGGGCATGATTCAACTAATGTATATGGTAAAGTGAAATCGACTTTCAAAAAATGAAAATGAACTAGAAGAAAGGCATTCCTACATTCTACTGTAACAAATATCGATGTAGAACCCGCTTTTTCCAGATAGCATTCCATAATGATGTTAAAATTCCTAAGTTATAATTAAAATTGCGGATTAAGTGCCAGAGTATAATATGGGAGCCTATCCGGGTTCTAAATGGCGTTGTATACAGTTTCAACCCGGGTTCTGAAGGTTTTTTTAAAGCAGGGTGCATATATAAGTATATAAGCTGTATCAGAGAATATATGAAGAGTGATAAAGACAATGTATAAATATATTATTTGTAATCACGATAAGAATGTGCTATGCTTAGTTTAATTCGACAAATGGCATAGCAAGAGTTGCAATCACGATTGAATATCAGTTTATTTGAATGATTAATTTTAATTAGTACAGTTAACCCTAACCGTAAACTAGTTGAAATCTAAAAACTGATTAACTGCACTTTTTTCAAACCATGCAAAAAGTCCTTGGTGGGTGAATGCACTTGTGCAGTGACTAGAAGGGTTTACTGTGGTAAAAGTACGGTTAATCAAAGTTTAACTGCCTTTCTCTTACCCTATATTTTTTATCTTCTATTACTTAAACTAGTTTAATTTCTAAATAGTAGGTTGTGGTATTACTTTTTTCTTGAAACGTGAATTACATTCTAATGTTCCTTGAAGAATTGGATTATAATGCCAATCGATGCGAGTTCCATTAAATATAAATAATAAATTAATACTAAGTGAAGAAGAATGATTTTTACCCTTGCAGTGCCGATTTGTATATAGGCATGCTCAATCTTAGATCACATACATAAATACATAAGACACGATGGATGATCACACTTATATTAATGTACGAGCAAAAGAATTAATATCTGACTTTGTACCTATATAACTTTTAAAAAAATACTCATAACGATGTCGACTTTACCGTAAGTGATGACGGAACACGGGGAGCAGATGAGACGAACTTTTACCGAATAAAAAAAAATTCGAAAAGTGTGAATCCAGCGATTGAAGCATATATATCTATGAGAGTCAGGGGTACCAGTTTTTTCGAATTTAGTGAATCAATTTATAGGTTTAAATTTATAACCAAGATTGAAGTTGTCAAGAAGGTTTGCGGAGGTAAAATTTTGGGAAGAAAATATACACGAGAGAAAATAATGGCCAAAATCATTATCAAATCGATTAATGACTTCCTTGTAGAGCAAGTCCAACTTTAGTATTAGGTGACTTTGTATCTTATACAGAATTTCATAATTGACTTGTGCATCAATTTAGTAGGAAATTTAATTCCTGTATTTAAAAATATTTTCAAAATTGTGTTTTGTACAGTAGACAATGAAGTTGTTAACAGAAGCGTAGTTATAATTATTTAAAGATATAACTAAAAATTATTTCTAATTCGATCTACAGGTTGATGATGAAATATAAAAATCCTTGCTTTAGTATAAAAAGGCGATTACTCGTGTACCATTAGTTGACACACCAGAAATAGACTTCGTAAATTTTTAATTTGTCAATGGTTATAGAAGGCCGGTTTTATCCTCGGGAATGCGCGAATGTGCAACAAAGTCAGCGAAAAAAATTGGCAGAGATATTGAATTATTTCGGAAGAATAAGAAAAAATTATTTGGAGCGAAAGGAAAGAAATTTTAAGCAGTATGATTATTTATAGACACCGACGCATGAAGAGACTGACGAGAATCCGACGGAATAATCATCATGGACGAAAGTTTTTTTGATGAAAGTAGGAGATTTTATAAAGAAAAAAAAACATAAACCTGTACATAAATTGCGCTATCAGATCGTATGGTAGTAGGTATAATATTGAGGAGGAATCTTCCGAAGGATTCACGACAGCATTAAGTGTAACGATTAAAGCGTTAGTGACTGTATAACAAAAAGATACCCCCAATGCCAGACATGGCGTGTGACAATAAAGTGATTCAATGATACTTCTTACTTTTATCTCAATAGTCACCCTGATTCTTCATCCAAGAATATTATACTTTATAAACATAATAGCAGAAATTTACTCCCACAGAAAAAAATTGGATTTCAATCTTGTTTCAATTCGTTCATTTTGAATATTTGGAACCTTAGAACCATTTGGAATATTTGGAAGCTTAGTGTAGTGTAAATGATGAAGATTACTTTTTTTAAAAATATTTACACTGAAACTTGGATTGCTGTCCCACTTTAGTTGGTCAGTAGACATATATTAAGGGAGCGTGCAGGTCGTAAGTCAGCGGCGTATATACCAGTGTTCCCTTTGCAAACTAGAGCTAACTGATTTAGCGGGTACTGTCCGTTTGTGGCTGCGCTATTGCCAAGACCAGCACTGTTAATCTCGCGACGCTTCTCTTCTCCACTCCTCTTATAAATGCAGTAAAATGCAGCTATTTTTAAGAACCTCAAATAAGAAAACAATATGATAATTTTTTTAAATGAGAGAATTCTACGTTCGTTAAATATATAATTATAATAAAAGAATAAAAGCTTTATATAATAAACTAGCTGTGAAGTTTTATCAATATTTTTAGTCATTCAATGAGCATTTATTGTTAGGTTTCTCACATAGAAATATTAATTAATTAATCCTTGCATTGGATAATTCAAAAAATATATTTATTTATATCTAACGAGAGGTAACACGCGTGTGCGTACCACACTCATATTGTATAAGACTCTCGCTACCATCCCCACTGCATGCCGCCCGCTCACCAGACAGTCAATGCCTGCAAATTCTAATAAATCCACCCCTACGATGTTCGATCGTCAGTACAATCGGGCTATGTGCTCGGTGAAGACTCATGCCTTATCCCTATGAATAGGTGCTCCTATAATAGATAGAAGACCAGCTGAAATTGCAACGCTTTCACACTTGCTATTCCCAACAGACTTCTTTCAGAAGAGGGTTGTCTATGCTTAGACGGTCCTGTCATAGTCAACTCTAAGCTGCAGAACTCACAATTTACAGGAGCTACTGTATTTGTAATTTCACGCATCTCTTTCAAAAATTCAATGATGTGTGATTTTTACAATCAATGTAGGTGCATATATGGTTGAAAAAATCTAATGTAAATCTTAACTATTAGGGGCACTTATAGTTAACATTTTTCATCTAAGAATAACATGACCGATCCGTTCTCTTTACTGTTTCACAAATAATTACACAAATTTCAAGTACCGCAATACAATCACTCGTTACACGCGCACTAGTTTTTATCTTACTTTTGTATGTTATAGGATAATAAACATAATTATTTCTACTATTATCTAAATTCAAATCTGTTTTAATTTTTTGTAAAACCTGACCCTGGATACAGCTGAAGCATTTGCTGAGAGAGTTAGTAAAGGAGGTAAAAGACATAAAAATATACATAACTAGGTTTCAAGTTGTATCAACTTTTGTGCTCATGCAATGAGCACTTTGCTTCCTCATAGAGAAAGCATTACGTATTTTTTACATCAGGATTAAATTTTGATTATAGTCCAGGCAACTGGTACTTTTTTTCCTTAATAATTCTCAGACTCATTTTTTTGGAAATAGCTTCTGGATGGGGTCCTGAATGACCCTTAAAAATGTGTACCGTGGATCGATTGCCAAAGGGTTTTTTTTAAAAAAAAAGAATTTTCAAAACACAAGTTTGCGTGGACGGACCATTTCCTTTGCGTTGTACAAAAAAAAGTTCAAATCAAAAAAGATAATGCGCAAAATTCTAAGAAAAACAAAATAAAAGCGAACCTTCTATCTTTAATAGGTTCCGCCTTACAGTCATTTCCAAAAACCACTTTTTTTCTAAATTTCGTCGAAAAATCACTACTTTTTGCAACATTATCTGAAATGTGCTAAAGGATTTTTCAAAATATTAAATTTTAAAATTTTTATGTAGATTTTGAATTTTTGAAAAATTGATTTGTCGACTATAACTTCTCAAAGAATGAAAATTCAAAGCTTATGTAAGGAAATGAAAGATTTCTTGCGTCGAAACGAATCGACTGACCTGTATGATTAATGAATTTTATAGAATTTTAAGAAAATTATGATTATTTTTATTTTGAAAATCGTTAATGCTTCCTCTATGAGGAAGCAAATTTATTCGCAATATTATCATAATGAGGAAGCAAAAAATGAGCACAAAAAAATATAAATATAGTTAAATGAAACACCCGAGATCGAATTCACAGCTAGTTTTATTAATAAACAATGAGCTTTTATAAAAAAAATTATATAAACATCTTTTTTTAATAATTTGTTAAAAATTTTTCAGTAATTTTTGGGTGAGAATGTTATTATAGTATATTTTGTTAATAATAACATTTTTATTGTTTACAAAAAAAATTTTATTCTGAAAAATTAATTTTATTAGGCGCTTATTTTTAATTATTTTTAATTTTATGGACGCCAGGTTATTTTTATAATTCTCCAAAATAACCAAAAGAGATTTAATATGATCTTAAAATAAATTTAGGAATAATAGATATCCAGCCATACTCAACAAGTAGTGGGATCATGAACCATCAATGAGAATGAGTTAACTTAGAAATTACAAAAATAATACTTAATTTATTATCTAAATATAATTCAATATGGGGTTACGTCCATCTCAATTATTACGACAATCACTTCAGATCATTAAATTCAAAGACAATTTAGTTATTAGAGTTTTAACTGTCAAAAAATTAATTTTATTAGCATGCAAACGTCAAAACGTCAAAAGATATAATTAGCTGGCACCGGAGACAATAGTTATTTTGACTCGCGTGGTTATGAATATTAGCGACCAGAAAGAGAGCCAAACCACGAACTTTCGGAGCACTCTCGAAATTTATAACTCGATCTAATTGTCTTCGATTGTTATTTTTCTTTTATGTACACCTCGAGCGATTTTGTAAACTGACGAAAATAAGGACGATTTAAGGATAATGGAATTTAACTAGAAGGAAGGAAGGACGCTCATTTCAAATTCCGTCAGTACTCCCGCCGAACGCTAGAGTTCGCCACATCTCGGGCAGAGAATCTACCGTCTCAGGGACAATCATGACGTGCAGAGCCCTGTGTACCTAACGAATTCTATATTCTCACTTCTGGGGACTTGAAGAGTGAGATTGTGTTCACAATGCGTCCCAAGCATTGTGAACGAGTTCTTGAGAAC
>UCOH01005961.1:0-19247 GCA_900474275.1 Synergus japonicus
GTTTTGTGTGTGCGTGAACGAACGGGTGTCGGTGCGTAAGTGTGTGTGAAACGTACCTAGTCTGTCCCCAGTACCTGTAATGTAGAGCGAACGAATGTTGTAGTGACGTCGTAACGTAAGTCATGTATCACCGGCGGTTGAGACGGATATTATCTCCTGAGTCCTTCTCTCTCTCTGATAAACGGTATTACGGAACGGTGCGGTGAGAGAGAGAAAGACGAGGGAGATTTCTTTAATTTACTTTTTATTTATTTCGACTTTTAAAACCCCAGGTGTGGTGTCAGACAGGAACGACTCTAGGTTGGATTGACTCCTTAGAATCAATACAACCCTTATCTCCAAGGTTGGCCATGGGGGTGCCCGCTAGTCAAACTTGGAGTGAGTTTTTAGGACGGTATTTTCAACGGAGAGACGGGATTGAATCAGGGGTAGGCCAGGTTTTTGGGCTGACGTACCCTCTTTATCTGATAGCTGGCCATGGGGGTGCCCGCTGGTCAGGTATCAGATGATTCCTTTTGGGATGGGAATGTTCGTATGGTAATATTCCCCAGGTTCTGGAAATCTTCGTCAGGTTTGATCCAGCATAGGTCGGTGTGAGCCGAAGAATCCTTTAACTAAGCGTACGGCTGTAGGGGTGCCTGCCAGTCGTACTCCTAGCACATGGGGCATTATTTCTCAAGTGTACCGTGTACTACCCTCAGAATTCGACTTTGTCTGATCGAACTCAAACTTGGGTAAAGTATAGTCCTACTAGGTAGAATTGTAGAGGAAAAAGATTTTTTCTATAGGATAAAACTTTTCGCGATAAGAGGTGGTATGGGGGGGGGGATTTTCCAAATTTTTTCGATTTTGTGTGGTTTCGTGCTATTTCGAAGGTATTAAGCTCCTTTCCTATGGAATATACAAAATTTTGTCCCACATGTTTTTGATAGCTTTTTTCCTAGTCTATCGAATAGTTATAACCATTTAAAAAAAAATTGAAACCTTGACTTATTTTTTTGAAAATCAAAATATTTTTGACTATTGCACAAAAAAGGCATTTTGCCGTTTTTTGTTGTTTTCGAGAAATTAAATAAAGAGTAAAGCGCCGCGCCGATGGCGCTCGAAACTGCTGGGCTTTTCGCTCGGCGGAACTTCTTCGGATTCATTTATTATATCAATTATGAATATTTATTATTTATTAAACTGCTCTCTGTATTATACAGGGTTGAGACTGTCATTAGAGTTTTCTAAATTTTTATCTAATAAATATATTGTAATACGTGGAAATAGTGTTTTTCCTTAATATTACGTTCCTACCATGAGTGTAATGCAGGCATTAGAAAAATTTAATGACAGTCTCAACCCTGTATAATGCAGAGAGCAGTGTATCGAAAAGAAAATATCTAATAGACCAAAGAAGTAATTTATGTTTAAGTAAATAAGAAAGTTAAGAAGTTGCAAGCAATTAGAAAAAAGAAGGAAAAGAAGGGAATGTTTAAAATAGCTCATAAATAAAATCGAACTCTACACCTAACGCAATAATGACGTACACGATGACACTATTTCTACGTATTAAAATATATTTATTAGATAGAAATTTATTTTCTCAATATTACGTCCTTAGAATGACTGTAAAGCAGGCATTAGACAACTTTAATGACAGTTTCAACTCTGTACAATGCAGAGAGCAGTTTAATAAATAATAAATATTCATAATTGATACGATAAATGAGTCCGAAGAAGTTCCACCGAGTGAGAAGCGCAGTAGTCTTGAGCCCCATCGACGCGGTGCTTTACTCTTTATTTAATTTCTCGAATATAACAAAAAACGGCAAAATGCCTTTTTTGTGCAATAGTCAAAAATATTTTGATTTTCAAAAAAATCGGTCAAATTTTCAATTTTTTCAAAAATGGTTATTACCATTCGATAGACCAGGAAAAAAGATATCAAAAACATGTGGGACAAAAGTTTGTATGTTCCATAGGAAAGGAGCTTAATACCTTCGAAATAGCACAACACCGCACAAAATCGAAAAAATTCGAAAAATTCCCCCTCTCCTATCTCGGTAAATTTGTATCCAATGGAAAAAATCTTCTTCCTCTAAAGTTGTACCTACCTAGTAGGACTATACTTTTCCCAAGTTTGAGTTGGATCAGACAAAGTCGAATTCTGAGGGTGGTACACTTGAGAAATAATGCCCCATATACGGTCCTGAGTAGTGACGTCAGAGTGCTCGCTCGATCTATTTTAATTTCGCCCTATTCACTGCACTCTACTCCCGAGAGGTGCCGTCGATCGGGAGATGAGTGTATTCATAATTTTATGAAGCAGTATAAGGTATCAGGTATAAGGAGACATACATATCTCCTATTATATTTTGTGTAGAAATTGGGCCCCATTTATGGAGACGGCAGAAGTAAGATTTTCACCCATCAATCGACGCCAGCGCTTGTGCTGAAAATGTAGGAATTACTATATCACCTTAATATTAGAAGACAGATAACAGACGATATATAATTATTGTCGTCTGGACCCGTCTATACACGGGTATAGGTCTCCTTATTCTACTTCGTGTATAATTCCTTAGGATGGTTTCCTATTATTGCCTTTTTTTCGTTGCGTAAGAACGAGAGAAAAGGAGACAGTAGTATACTTTTTTCCTTTCTAATCTTACTATGGTGTAACGCAAAACGCAATCATGGGATGCCACCCCCACAAAAGGTTAAATCAGTCCATTTTCGAGATATCTTCATTCAAAGTAAAGATGATTTAAAATATTTATCATTTTTTGTAGACACCGAGAAAAATACTCAGTAGGAGTTTGTATAATCGATGAGGCAGCACAAATTCTAGAGATGGACACATTAAAAGTTTTGCCATTTAAACAGAAAACGTTAGTATTATTAGGTGACATCTACAAAAATCCAACGAACTACGATCATTTGCCAGTAAGAGTCTTTTGCGTATTCATTTAATTTTCTCTAATTAAGTGCTGATTTTCCTTTTTTAATAGAATTAAATTTTTCTCCACAGAAATTGCGGTCTACGGGAATTGGATGTTCCTTGTTTTCAAGGATCGAAAACAACTTTGAGTTGACTGAGAAGTCTCCAGTTGTCACATTACACACGCAATATAGAATATCATCCCTGATAGAAAAGTGGTTAATTAATTCAAGAGTTTTTGGCATGAATTCTTTAAGAAACTTGGTGCACCAAAAAATTCCATTTCCATTACATCCTCTGCGAATTTTTAATTTGAGTTTCACTGAGGACTTTATTGATAACGAAGCTGTTTTCTCTTCGAGACTGATACACTGTATTGCGAGCTTTGGAAATTTAAGGAGAATGGAAAGGAATATTTCGGTGGGAGTTATAATTTCAGATATTGAGGCTAAAGATAGAGTGGAGCAGGACATTAAAAATAGGTGCGAAACTATTTTGTTAATTCAGGGTCTGAATGCAATAACGAGACGCACTATCGAAAATGCACAAAAGTATTGTTCAAGCATCTCGTGATATCCAAATTTTTAAGTTAAAGAAATAAAATTTTTTTAAATGTATGTTTGTAAAGATAAAAACGGAAATTTTTTCTATTTGAAGATTTTTCGTCCGATTAATATTTTTAATATTGAAAATGAAAAAGGAAAAAAAAATTTTACCAAATTCAATTATGTTTTAAAACATAAATCGTGAAAACTCAGCTAAATATTATTGAAACTGTTTGAAATTTGCACTATACTCTAGCGATGCCTACAAAATCAAAAAGGCACACAAAAAAAAGGTCTTGTTACAGAA
The DNA here is from genome assembly GCA_900474275.1 of Synergus japonicus. NCBI lineage: Eukaryota > Metazoa > Arthropoda > Insecta > Hymenoptera > Cynipidae > Synergus > Synergus japonicus. The sequence goes on from UCOH01005961.1 coordinate 3,779, forward strand.
AGGTGACCATATACCCATTACAGCCATTGCCATTCTTACATGTAATGTAAGAAAGGTAACATATATATATGTTTTAAAGCACGCTGAGTCTGAATCTGATGTTCGTTTACCCCTACCACGTCATAATTTAGGTCAATTGAAGGTCAAATCGCCAAAAAAAAATTTTCCTAGAAATTACCACTATTCCTAACGTTTTTGGGGTCCCTGAATCCGATTCCGAAGTCTACTTGACACTATCGAATCACTATCAAGGTCATTTCAAGGTCAAACTGGTAAATATTGCAAATAACCTCATATGTCAATCAGAGGTTATTTACGTTGTTATCACGAAGTAGTATAAGGAGACCCAACTTCATCTGCTATTCCAGAAAACTTTGCTAGCAGTTTTCCAAACTCTTTTCTCCTAGATACGTATCTTAACAGATTTTAGCGCCTTTTGCGGCACACAGGCTAGCAAACGACAGAGATGAGGAGCAGACGACGTGAGCAAAGTTTCAAGTTCTTTCGCATTAAATTTATAGAGGCGCTTGAATCTGTTAGGGTACGATTTAAGAGAAAGGAGTTCGGAAAACCGTTAGCAGTTCTTATGTTATAGTTGGGTCTCCTTATACTATTTCGTGGTTTTTATATATAAAGTTTACACGGTATTGAAAATTTAAGAAAATATGGTTACCTGAGACCACAATGATACGTTTTTGGGGTCTCTGAATCCGAATTTGCGGTCCTCTTGACCCTCTCGAATTACTAGCAAAGTCAATTCAAGGTTAAACCAGTAAATATTGCAAAAGATGCATTTTAACTTCAGATTCGGAAAAAGCAAGAAATTTTAGGTCTAGATATGGTATTATTAAATAGATCGGAGATACTGTATGCCAATGTAAGTTCCGTGAAGAAACCAACAACATCAGCAATTAAAATTGAAACTGCAGCTCAAGAGCCTATAGATATCACTGAAAACATTACTGAGCCTATGGATGTTACTGAAAAGGTCGCATGAATATGCCCCAAATTCTATTTTTCATAAAATTTAATTTACATAAACTCATTTCATCTAATCATAATGTGCTATAATTTTTATGCTTCCTAATTTCAATTTTACATAATTTTTATTATTCATAATGTTCATTTCACATAATTTTTATTTTTCCTAAGGTCTATTTGTCCTAATTTTTATTATTCATAATATTCATTTCTCATAATATTTATTATTCATAATGTTCATTTTACATAATTTTTATTATTCATAATGTTCAATTTTCATAATTTTTAATTTTCCTAATCGCTGTTTATCATAATCTCCAAGTAACACAAATTCCATTCTTCATAATTAATTAATCATATTAATATATTGTGCAATTAGTTAATATTTGTTAATATTTGTACAATTCCATTTATATGTTCTTTTGTCCGCAAATAATAATAATCACTCTATTTAAATTTTGCGCCATTTCCATTTAAGAAACGAAGTATCCATTTTAATTAGACATGGATGGGAAACAACGAACTGAAATTTGACCGGACATCCGTTATAAAGAATGGAATTTGTGTTACTTGGAGATTATGATAAACAGCGATTAGGAAAATTAAAAATTATGAAAATTGAACATTATGAATAATAAAAATTATGTAAAATGAACATTATGAATAATAAATATTATGAGAAATGAATATTATGAATAATAAAAATTAGGACAAATAGACCTTATGAATAATAAAAATTAGGACAAATAAACCTTATGAATAATAAAAATTAGGACAAATAGATTTTAGGAAAAATAAAAATTTTGGAAAATAATAATTAGGAATAATAAAAATTATGTAAAATTGAAATTAGGAAACATAAAAATTATAGCACATTATGATTAGATGAAATGAGTTTATGTAAATTAAATTTTATGAAAAATAGAATTTGGGGCATATTCATGCGCCTCTATTGAAAACACAGCCTATGAAAGTGACAGGGAAAGCTCAGACAATGAAGGAGATAGTGACAGTGATGCGAACGAAGATGAATATATACCTGCAGGGACTAGTAAATCTGTACTGAATCCTAAGACTCAAAAACTTTTGATCAAGAGGAACTACAAGATCTTATAAGAGATTTGGGATTACCGAAAGATGGAGCTGAGAATCTTGCAGCATTTAAAAAGAAAAACTTGAAATAGTGAAAAAGACTTTCGAAAGTTTTTTTTTACCAAGGATGAAGAAACTTCTTTGACATACTGCGTAGACATGAGGGGATTGATGAATGAAATAAAACCCGATATCTATATGGAGGAAGAGTGGAAGCTATTTATCGACTCCTAAAAACAGAGCCTAAAATCGGTTCTACTTCACAATGGTAACATGTATATATCTATTCCAGTAGGCCATTCAACAACGTTGAAAGAAACATATGAAAATTTAAAAATAGTTTTGGACGAAATTAAGTATACAGAACACCAATAGAAAATTTGCGGGGACCTTAAAATTTCCACTCTGATTTTTGAACAACCGGGTTTTACAAAAAGTCCCTGTTTTTTGTGTCTTTAGGATAGCAGAGATAGAAAGAAACACTGCTTGCAAAAGATTGGCTAAAACTAGAAAACTTCCATCCCGGATCCAAAAATATAATACGTGAACCGTTAATAAATCCTTCCAAGCTTTTGCTTGTGCCTCTTCATATCAAACTTGGTCTAATCGAACAGTTTGTCAAAGCCTTGGACACATTTTGTATACCTCTCTTTCCGCGTTCACTGCTATTGCATTTCGAGCAAAAAAAATCTAAAAAAATGTATACTTATAGCTTGAAATGTGCTCTTTCCGGTGGTATTACTCAAATTATCGAAAACATTTTTTTGTTCGAAAAATGCAGTTTGAAACAAAAAAAACATGATTTTCGAAGGAATTTTTTTTTAAATCGAGTTTTCAAAGATTTACAGGCTTGGAATCATCTTGGAATCGGTCTAAATCGTGGACGCGATGTCTGAATTTAAAGAATATGAGGTTGTGAAGTCATTTTGAACAATTAGAAACTTCAAAATGGCGCCCGAATTTCAAAATTTTTACCAGAAAATTCATGAATTTTTTTATTTTAACGAAGCACTTTCCTAAAAAATGAAAAAAAATAAAAAGTGCTTAGAATTGACCAACGAATACACAAGAATTTTCTCAAAGCGATTCGAGCGATTTTTGCAATTTATAAAAAATTAGCAATTAGCAAAACCAAAAAATTACTCAAATCGTTTTGGAAAAATTCAGGTGTATTCTTTGGCCAATTCTATGCACTTTTTGTTTTTTTTTTTTAATTTTTTAGGAAAGTGCTTCATTTCTGAGAAAAAAATTCATGAATTTTCTGGTAAAAATTTTGAAATTCGGGCGCCATTTTGAAGTTTCTAATTGTTCAAAATGACTTCACAACCTCATATTCTTTAAATTCAGACATCGCGTCCACGATTTAGACCGGTTCCAAGATGATTCCAAGCCTGTAAATCTTTGAAAACTCGATTTAAAAAAAAATTCCTTCGAAAATCATGTTTTTTTTGTTTCAAACTGCATTTTTCGAACAAAAAAATGTTTTCGATAATTTGAGTAATACCACCGGAAAGAGCACATTTCAAGCTATAAGTATACATTTTTTTAGATTTTTTTTGCTCGAAATGCAAAAGCGCGGAAAGAGAGGTGTACAAAATGTGTCCGGCTGGACGTTAATGGGTTAATGAACTTAAAGTTACATGCACAGATTTTTCAAAGACAAAAGAGTTCATTACAAAAAAAAAGAGTAACCTATCATAGATCTATGACACAAAAACGTATCGTTATGGTCTCACGTAACCATATTTTCTTAAATTTTCAATACCTTGTAAACTTTATATATAACAACTTAAACAACCTCTGATTGACCTATGAGGTCTTAATTAAACAATTTAATAATACCATATCTGGACGTAAATTTTCCCGCTCTTTCCGAATATGTAATCAAAAATCCATTTTTTGCAATATTTACCAGTTTGACCTTGATTGACCTTAATATTGATTCGATAGGGGGTAAACTGAAATCTGATTCAGACTCAGCGTGCCGTAAAACATAAAGCTATATAGGTCACCTTTCTGTAACAAGAACTTTTTTTCTTTGTGTGCCTGTGTAATTAAAGCTGCCTATTGCTTAATAAACATTACTTGCAAATTGAGATTGGTCGATAAGCATATTTTTTTAGATTCGGCGAAAAAAAGTATCGAGGGACCTTCAGTGTGCACTTCAGTGCACCGTTAGCTTCTCAACGTTCACCTGTATTCTCACCGGTATTCGCCTGTAAAGGCAATCCTAGATGGTGTCGCCTGCCTGCTTCTTTACATAATGTATATTTCCGCCAATTTTTTATGAATTGATCTAAAAATCTCCAAAAATATTCCTTTAATAGTAAGGAACAAATGTCTCACTGGAAGTTTTTTTAACTCTGAAGTTCCCTCGATACTTTTATTTGCCGAAACTAAAGAAAAATGTGCTTATTGACCTGTCTCAATTTACAATTGCTTCAATAATTTTTTTGATTTTGTAGCAGAGTTTTCACGATTTATGTTTTAAAACATAATCGAAATTGAGGAAAATTTTATTTTCCGCTATCATTTTTAGCAGTTTTTTAGTAATAAAATATTCATCGGATGAAAAAACTTGAAATAGAAAAAGATCGGGTTTTTTCTTCTATCAATGTCTACATTTAAAAAAAAATAAAATTTTTAAACTTTAAAATTTGAATCTTATTAATTATGTTTTCTCATAAAGGAAGTTTTATAACGGTGACAAAATCCAGTTTCCAAAAGTTTTTTTTTTAAATATCTTTAAGATATTTAATATTATACAGGGTTTCCCAGGTCTAACTATTCTGACCTATATGACTATATAATTAAAAACAGAACAGATTCAAAATTCCTTTCACAAAAATGCATTTAAATTTTATTTTTTGAGTTATGAAATGATTCACTGTTTAAGCATATAATTTTAAAAAATAACCGTTTTCTTTTTTAGAATGGAAGAGATAGTGCCAGGAAAAGCGCGAATATTCAATATTGAGGTTGACACTATCGATGGATTTTTAAACAATGAAAAGGATATCATTCTCGCTTCCTGCATTAGAAATAGACATCTTACCAGCCGTGCTGGATTTCAACGTTTCTACTGCACACTGAGCAGAGCAAAACATTGCCTAATCATCTACGGTAGATTTGCAAAAGTTAGCAAATTCAAGGTAATTCTATATTAAAAGCTAAAAGCTGCAAATATTTTCTAACAATCGAGTTTAGTTAATTAGTTAGCTAGTTCGGACAAGGTGCCCCACCCCTGGGGGGCACTAGAGTTGCTCAGGTTACAAGCCCATTGTGCCAATTCCTTTACTCCTCGACGCTAGGTAGCCACCTATTCCATTTCTCTTATAAAAGTCTAGAATGTCGCACGTCGATAGTGCCCTTATATCCTCTGGTTTCAGCATAACTGACTTGAGGGTTTGATGTCGGAGCGTCACAAGAGCCGGGCACCGACCTAAGAAAGGTAGAGCCGTCTTATCGTTCCCTCCACATTTGCGACAAGCGGTGATGGATGACAGCCCTATATTGTACCTATGGTAATTCAAATAGTTGTACCGAATGAGCATCTGCACTATTATCCTTACATCTTTTTTGGCCCAGTTTAGGATCGTCCAAGAATGACCTTAGGTTCAGGTCAAATCCCTCCTACGGCATTTGCACAGGATGGATTTAGCTTGTCTGCATCCATCTACTTGAGCCCAGTATTATTTATGCTGCAGCACTAACCAATTTTTTATCTCCAGCCTGGTGCAGTAGAGTGCCAAGCTTAGAATAGGTTCTGGGCCAATCGGCCTGACTGCTTTCTCCTTACCCTTGATCCCTGTTCAAACGACTTGATTGACCTCAACTAGACCTTCAACTCTCCTTGACCCTGACGTGCTACTGTCTAAAGGACCTCGAATTTGATCTCAGCGACCTTCAAAACGTTTTGCAATCGTCATTCGAACTATCAAGTTACTAAATTGAATTGACCTAGAAATGACCTTTAGGATGATCATAAAAATAAAAATGAATACCATATCTAGACGTAAAATTTCCCGCTCTTTCAGAATTGGAAGTCAAAAATTGACTTTTTTCTCATTTTGAAAATTTGACTTTGAATTAACCTTGATGCAAACATGATGGAATCAAACGGATTCTAGATTCAGATTCAGCGTCCGTTAAAACCATATAAATGATAGTCTCCTTCTGTCAATCGATTTTTTTGCCGATTTGACCTTCAAATGCTCTTAAATTTTACGTGATGGAGCAAAACGGACTCCGGATTCGGATTCAGCTCATCAAAATACGTACGAATATATAGGTCCGGTTTTTGGACATTACCACTTTTTTTTGTGTGCCTGTGTTATTGATTAATATTTAACCCTTTTTTTAAAACCATTTACGGTTTAAAAAAAGGTGAACATTTTTTAAGTCGGCCATTTTGTATTCATTTTTTTCGGATTTCAACTATCTTGGTTCATGCGCTAGCGACAAGTCTATTCTTTATAAATCTCGTTGACTTTTGTATTTCCAAGCCTCCAAAGTTGAGATATCATGGCGACCAGTTTTTAAAATGGATCACTTCCGGCAGCCATAGGAGCCAGATTTATCATTAAAAAAAAGTTGTTTTTGGAATAGTGTTTTATATTTACACTACTGTCGGAAATTGTCCGTACGATTGGCGCAAGCACTATTAAAAATCACTGCTGACTTTGAACTATGATAACTCGGTAAAAAAAAGAGATAGAACATTAAAAAAAACAGTTGGAAAGCTTACAAAATTCAACGTCTAGTGGTGCCAACCAGATTTTTTTTGATCTTCTGAATTTGAAAATTATACGACATAGAGCCTAAAACTTTATCTTTAATTTAAGCCAAAGAAACTTAAAAAATCTTCATTGGTTCTCGAGATACGATTAAAAATGTTCAATCGTATTTGAGTTAAATTTTAATCAACGATCACGGTTCTCGGCCGGTCTGCTGCTCGCCTCCTTCAAATACGATCGAACATTTGTAATCGTATCTTGAGAACCAATGAAGATTTTTTAAGTTTCTTTGGCTTAAATTAAAGATAAAGTTTTGGCTCTATGTCGTTCAATTTTCAAATTTTTGCAACAATTTTCCTAGGTAATGCAAAATGTTGGAGTCGAGGTACAAAATTTGAGAAAATCTTGAATTTTTTTTTTAAACTTCTTACGTGCAGTAACTCTCTTCAGAAGATCAAAAAAATCTGGTTGGCACCACTAGACGTGGAATTTTATAAGCTTTCCAACTGTTTTTTTAAATATTCTATCTCTTTTTTTCACCGAGTTATCGTAGTTCAAAGCCAGCAGTGATTTTCAATAGTGTTTGCGACATAAGTACGGACAATTTCCGACGGTAGTGTATATTCATGTGTGAAAAGTTAGAATCTGTAATATAAATTTGAATTTGAAAAAAAATTCTTAAAAAAAAAGGTGAAAATTTTGGTACTAACCTTTTAAGTTGGATATAGTTATATTAGATACATAGGCTAGGATAAGCTAGATACTAGGCTCGCCTAGGGCCAATTGAAATAAAAAATAGGATCAGATAGGCTCTTGAAAAAGGGTAGACTAGAAATTCGCCTTCGAAATAGTATCAGTTAAGAAGATTGATTAGGCACTCAGGACCTTTCAACTTTACAAATCACCGGGGGCGGATGGACTATACCCAGTTTTTCTACGAAAGGTACTGGAGAAACTCTCGTACGATTTGATTAGGGCGCTTTGTAGAAAATCTGCGGTTAGCTCCAGCTTATCAATCGTTCCATAGCTTGGAGGAAATTCCACAAGCCTTCCTCGGAGGTCCTCTCTGTAGTTCTCCCACTTTGTATTTCTAGGGTTTCCCTTCACCTGTACCTCCGGTTTCCTAACGGCTAGCCAAAAGACAAGCTTCCTGTGGTCTAAAAGTGATTTCTCCACAGACACTTTCTAGCCACTCACCTTATCAACTAGCTCCCCTGAACATAGCGTCACATCAAGTTTGCATCGCATCCTAAAAGTAACAAGATCTTCATATTATGACTGCACTGTCGTTACCTACCTTCAGAAATTTTGTTCATGCTTATAATTCAAAATATACAATAGCTTTCTTTCAGCAAGTTTTTGGGATGAAATATGTGTGCTCATTAAGGGTTAATATTTTGAAAATAAATGTCTAACAATTAAATCTTACCATTAAAAAAATACTAAAGCTATTATGAAATTATTACCCTATTATGGAATTAATTATATGAATATTATTTTTCGTACTTTCTACAGTACAAATTTGTATTTGAGTATGAAATAATTTGAAAAATGCTGTGAATAGAATAACGTAAAAATGAAACAAAAAGAACATAAATTTTACTTCTTACAATCAGAATAAATGTTCTTATAATGAATCATTGGGTTGGTGCACAGTCATAGTAGGGTGCCGTACTGACCATTTAGAAGTTTGAAAAGAAGCCCCAAAAAAGGAACTGATACTTTTCAAGGGTGTAGACCAGGGCGCTCATATTGGAAACTATTTAACATGAATTTGATTTTACTATTTTGTTTTCGCACGCTATATATATATACGCCCTTTTTCCTTTTATTAAAAAAAACTTTTTTACAAACTTCTGAATACTCAGCGCGCCATTCTTCCAGGAGGAAATTAGAACTTAATTATATCCTTAATTATACTGATTTTAAATTGAATATTATCATTTTCAGGAACCTTGTGAGTGGCATCAACTGATTGATTATACAAAAAATGTCGTCAGTGTGAGTGCTTATGCTGAGAGCATCGAACTGAGAAGAGATCTCATCAAATAACTTAATTTCACTTGAGTTTAACATTAATATTTATAAGTTCGTTTCTAAAAAGATGATATACATAAAAAAAATCCTCATTTTTTTACAATATCCGTATGAACATTTAAGTTTTAAGTAGGAACTTAACTTTCATGAAAAAAAAAAATATTTTTTGTGCTGATTGTTAAGAAAGAGTTTATTAACAGAGAAACTATCAATATGAAATGTCAGGTTAATTTCTATGTATTACAAATAATCCATTGCCCATTTAGTAGCTCTTTAAAGAAATTAAATTTTATTCACTATTTCCTGAAGTCTTTTTTTTTCTTCCTCATAGAGGAAGATTTATAGTGGTGACAAAATCCAGTTTCCAAAATGGGTTTTTTTGAATATATTTCTCAGGGAATATATCTAATATGATGCCTTGAAAAGTTGTTCGGTTGTGTGTATGTGTAGGTGAATTTAATTTATTTAACTACGTCTCGACAATCCTAAAACTCAATAATTAAAAGGAATCCAAATTTATAAAACACCAGTCATTTATTTCCATAAATAACGATGAATTACAATCGCAAATCTTGAAAATCCTGAAAGAAAACAACTAATAATTCATCGGAAGCTCATCGTGACATCTCAAGGTCACGGGTGTTAAAGAGCGCAACGGAAAGAAATCGAGACTAGATTTCCAATGAGAAACAGATAAATATATTTCATAAACAAAAAGAGAAACAAAACAATAATAAATGAACAATAATCGATCGAGTTACGAAATAGTACATTACGTGACATGTGTGAACATACGGCTTTTTTGAAACGAGCGCGATGTTTTTGTAACGAGACCGAAGACGAGTTACAAAAACAGAGTGCAAGTTTCAAAAAAGCCTTCACACTAGTTACATACGATACTTTTCACAACAAAATCATAAATAGCGTGAAAAAAAGCAGCATATACTACTCTTCAATACAATAGACACAAAAGTAGCAAATTACAGAAAGATGTATGCTGGGAGCGAGAGGGTCCAGGGGCGGAGCCCCCCGATTGAAGAAAAACCACTTAATAGTGTATATAGTGTATAAAGTTTAAATTTAAAGAGTACCTAGATATCAATCAAAACCGAGTTAAATTAATTCGATTTTGAATCGCGCACTACATGTTGACCAATAACAGCATTTCTTCAAGTTGGGTGCTTATCCAGATAAGGTAGATGCCTACATATACTTGTCGTTAAAAACATTAACTCACCTCTGCTCGTAAATGCTCTCACTGTATTTTCGTAACTCAAGAGCGTCACGAAAATACTCAGACTCTTTTTTGAACTCCGACGTCACACTGTGTGAACAGAGCCATCTTTTGGAATTATACTGAAATTATACAACCGTATGTCAAAAAGCCTACCATATCGATTGCCTATTGAGGCACGAATCACGCCATTTTTATGATTATGTTATGAAAAAGAACGTTACATAATTTACACAGTAGTTCGTAAAGCCATTAGTTTGTTTTACAGACAAGTCAAGTTAATCCTATTATAAAAAGAACATATTTTCAGCTAACTTCATAGCGTTACTTCAATTTCTGACGTCAGCGTTACCACTGGTTACGCATGAAGTAAGCGTCAAGTCGAGAAAATTTATTCTCGAATTTGCGCATATACTCGAGTCTCCCAAATGTCAAAAAATTCTTTATTCTTTATAGTCACATCAATTGCGCATGTTACCAATCAGATACCGAATGCTGAGCGCGCGCAGTAGTTATTTCAAGTGAAATTTGAAAAATACAAACTTGACACTTGGGAGAAACATGACTTAACTTTTGTGAGAACTTGAGATTTAGGAAGTTGACATTTGAGAGACTCGAGTGTATAACTGCTTTACAATCGCGCGCAGTTAAAAATGCTAAATACGATGCATGGACAGTAGCGGTCACCCATTCAAGTACTAACCGCGCCCAACTTTTCTTAACTTCAGTGATCGGAGGAGAACTGGGGTTTTCAAAGTGGTATGGTCGTACCTCAAATTTTTACATTTGGTATCAATGATTCAATAGGGAACATATCTTTTAATCGAAAAAATAAAATTCCGAATGTGAAAAAGTATCGAAAGAAAAATAAAATATAACAATATAATATTATATATTTAACAATAAATATCTTTTAATAGAAGTTTACGGTTTTTGGTACTCCGCCTACCTTATTTGTTAATTTATTTGGCACCGAATTAGGTTAGTTTCGATATACAGTGTTCCTAATTTATGCTCTAAATCAGATTGGTTCCTATTCGCGCGCAGTTCAGATTCAAAAAAGATTATTCTTATATTTTGTTTATTATAAATAATGGCATTTTGAATTATAAAAATGTGCATTCTATTAAAATTAATAAATTTTACTAAAAAATATAAATTAATTAAATGCATATTCAAGCGAGTACTAAAGAATATTTTAATTTACCGAATATGTATTCAATTAATTTTTAATACATATTTTTGGCTGAAACATTGGGAAATGGTAAACAGCATGAAAATATACATTAGTCTACTATTAATTTTCTAAAATTGATTTTTTTCAAAAAATAAGAGTTGAGAAACGTATGTTTTTTTTATATATTCGTTACCATTTCCTAAAGTTAAAGAAAAATTAGTGCATTTAGAATAATGTAAAATATATAATCGGAAGTTAAAAAGCTTCGCAAAAGACTGAAATTCGTACCGAACTTATCGTAAAGTATTATAATTTATGTTGATAAAAAAAGCTTTTTACTTTCCGAGTATTAAGAATTTAATCTAAGTACTAAATATTTAACACGAAAATTAACTTTCGTTTTCTTTAACTTTCTAAAACTTAAAGAGCAAATAGGGAAAACTAAGACGAATCATAAATCATTTCGGTTACAAAAAGAACATGCATTTCAGCTAACTTCATAGCGTTACCTTAATGTTTGACGTCAGCGTAACCACTGGTTACGCATGAAGTGAGCAGTAAGCCTAATGACGTAAAATATTTCAAATACAAAAAACGCGTGCTCAAGCGTGCGATTTAACTCGTTTGATAAATTCAAAAGTTAAATTTTATTTGATTTATAAAGAAAGGCAAGTAGATAATTAATTAATTAATTATGAAAGACTTGAGATAAAGAATTGAATTGAGGATTCAATTCTTAAATAGCGGACGCATGTCTGATTGGTGTGTGATGTAACACTTCAACCGTGTCAAACATCGTGCGGATGAATTCGAATTTAACAAAAATATGGTTATAAAGAAATCGTTAAATCAAATGAAATACGCATGAAAAGCAAGAAAACGATATGTGAGCACTTGTGAAAAGGTTTCAACATTTAAAAAGATCAAATAATGAAAATGGTCAAGCTCGGCAAAGTAGCTCCACTTTCCAATACAGAAAGAGAGAACAAGGCGGAAGTTCGTTGACAGGTGGACGGAAGTCAGCCATCATCATGTAAATTGAGTTCAACATAGTCAATCGCAGCAATTATCCAAATCATGTGACTAGTGACGTAGTTCGGAAAAGTTCTGTCGCTAGTCATCAGTATAGCTATTCAGCAGTGCACCCTTAAACATTCTTAAGAATGTTTATAAAGGGTCACGGAATGATTGAGCATTCACTACAGTATCTCAAAAATTCCAGAGTATCACATAGATGAGTGATCAATAAAATATCAGGCTTTCCAGGCTCCTGAGTAGAAAATCTAGAATTTGTCAGACGCGTGGGGTTCCGCGCATCACTACTGTCTAGTGAGGCGGCAGATTCGCAGCCTGCGAAGTGACGGGCTCTGGTGTCTGGTGGGAGTACTGGCGATGTTCAAATTCAACATCCTTCCTTCCTTCTCAATGAACTTAGGTATATCATCCATCCTTCGTTGATAAAAAGTGGTTCAAGGTTTACATATAAAAATAATATTTCTCGTGATCACGTGTTACTTTATTCTTCTTTTATCTAATAATATTAAATTATTTATTTGGAAATATTTATATTACATTTTAAAATTTTAATTTTAGAAGAGAATTAAACTGAAAAAAAAGACAAATAAAATCTGTGATTTACACTTTGAGAAAGGAGATGTACTCACAGTATTTGTAGAAAAATTATCAGATGAAACAGAAATTCACATGAAAAGAGATCGGGCTTTACTAAAAACATGTGCTGTTCCTAAAATGTTTCCTGATTCAGCATCCCAAAATAAAAATAAATATCTTGAGAAGACAGAAGAAAAGAGAACGGAAAAAGAGTTTCTGCAACTTAATGAAAAAGAATGATTTTTCGAAAATTTGCATCCATGGAAACCTTATTCCCTTACCATCTCCATACTGGATCTTCAATTCACTTCCGATATTTATTCAGTGGAGTTGATGGAGTGTAAATGTAGAAAATATATGGAAAAGAGTCATAGTGAAAATGGAAAAGTCAGTAACTGTAAGTATATCATTATCAATAGAAGAAATTAAAATATTTTCATTAAATTATCGTTTTAAAAATGATTTGTATATAATATGAGTATTTAGATTTTCGTGAATGAGAAGCAAGTAAATTTGGAAAATATTGAAAAGGTGCACAATATAAATGATATTGTCAAACTTTTGCAATAATGCTTCTTGATAATTCCTTTTTAAGAATTTATTTTTTTCAGATCAGTAAAATAAGCTGGATATATTGTGCAAATGAAAGAGGATACTCCAGGTTTTCAAGGAAAAACTTGCAGAGGTGAATGTATACAATTTAAAAAAAAATATACGTTCCAAGTATAGAATTTCCGACTTTAGAAAGAAGGTACAAACAGCTAATAAAAAATGGAGAGTGATGTTTGAAACTGGCAAGCGTAACAGAAAGGATTGATTAGAAATGTAATTAATTTCAAATATTATATGTGAAGACCATGATATACGTAACTTGACTAAAGTTTCGTTGCTAAGCAGTGTAATAAGAATACGAATGAAATTACATCTTTTTATTCAAAATAGTTGAAATTTAATTTTTTTCTACAAACAGTATATATGTATAAAAAATGTGCCCACCAAAAAAGAGCAACAATTTTCATTTAAGATGTCTATACGACGTCGTAAAGTCAACACAAAAACGTACGTGTTTGCAATATCGTAAAGACATCTTAAAGACATGGACATAGGATGTCGTAAAATTGTCGTAAATATGTCGCCAAATTTTGTGCCCACTAGGCTTTTTTTCTGACAGTACCATTATCTTCTGCTTTTTAAAAGCCAAAAAATTTATAGTTTCCTTTGGAATAACGCCAGTTTGCTGAAGGTAATTTGATTACTACTATCAGGTTTTGCAAATAATTAAAAGTAAAAATTTCTTTCGTTAAGGGCGTTGCTTTTGTGTTCGACACCTCTGTCGAGATACCTTTCTGCACGGTGATGGTGAGGAAAACCTTTTCCTCTTCATCTTTTTATCTATGAAGTGTCTAGAAATGTCTATAAAAGAAGTTTTCCATGTGTTTGCCGTCCATGATTCCCGTCAAATTAGACGAAAAAATGTAAACAAACACAGAACAGAATTGAAACTTCGGGTGTTGTTCGTGAATGAAAATATAGTGAGTGAAAGATTTAAAATAATACAAATACGGCACATAAAAAAAAGTAATTAAAAGATTAAAAATCAATACAAATACGGCACGGGAAGTCATCGAATAAAAAAACAATGAATAACTAGTGTGAGTTTAAAAATTTTTCTATTAAAAAGTAAAAATTTGACGCGAAAGTTTCACTTCTCTTGCACTGAGGGGGTCAAATTTTACAAAAATTTAATACGATTTAAGCTAGGCAAGAGAAGTGAAACTTTCACGTCAAATTTTTACTTTTTAATAGAAAAATTTTTAAACTCACTCTAGTTATTCATTGTTTTTTTATGTGCTGTATTTGTATTAATTTTTAATCTTTCAATTACTTGTTTTTTATGTGCCGTATTTGTATTATTTTTAATCTTCCACTTACTTTATTTTCATTAGCGAAGAACACTTTGTGTGTTCTTTAAGGGCATTGCATAAACGAACTTAGAAATTTGTGTGCCTACACCAGTGGGCGTTTCTTATGTATCGAAGTACTTGATTGGTCTAGAGAATATGGCTGCACGGGAAATGAGAGATAGATCGAATTTCATACCGGGAATATTATAATTTATGCACAACTCCGGCATTGATAGAAAATTCGAAGGTGTCACGCAAAATTCTATAACTTCCAACTATGCACCTGTAAGAGAGAATTCCGCGAAAGATTACGGAAAAGTCCGTGTTTTGCATCCAAAGTTGGTCGAAATCTCAAGCATACCATCGGAAATCGCATCCATGTGTTCTCTCGCAGCAGACGATGTGGCTGTGTGTGAGATCGAATTTCGTGCCGGGAATATTATAATTTATGCACAAGTCCGGCATTGATAGAAAATTCGAAGGTGTCACGCAAAATTCTAGAACTTCCAACTATGCACCTGTAAGAGAGAATTCCGCGAAAGATTACGGAAAAGTCCGTGTTTTGCATCCGAAGTTGGTCGAAATCTCAAGCATACCATCGGAAATCGCATCCATGTGTTCTCTCGCAGCAGATGATGTGGCTGTGTGTGAGATCGAATTTCGTGCCGGGAATATTATAATTTATGCACAAGTCCGG